>NIVC01002729.1:0-97288 GCA_002269645.1 Macrostomum lignano
ACCACAGAAGCGTCCTGTGCCTACCGAATCATCAAGCGATTCTGATTCTGATTCGTCTGACGCTAAGCCGCCAGTCAAAAAGGCTGCGCCTGTCAAGCCCGTTGGTAAGAAGGTAGTGGCTGAGGACTCATCAACCGACTCGTCTTCTGAGAACGAGAAGCCACCAGCCAAGAAGCCAGCTGCTGCCACTCCTGCAGCCAAGCCAGCTGCTGCCACTCCTGCAGCCAAGACACCCAAAAAGACACCGGTAAAAAAGCAGGAGTCGTCGTCAAGCGACTCGTCTTCTGAGGACGAGAAGCCACCAGCCAAGAAGCCAGCTGCTGCCACTCCTCCAGCCAAGACACCAAAAAAACACCGGTAAAAAGCAGGAGTCGTCATCAAGCGACTCGTCTTCTGAGGACGAGAAGCCACCAGCCAAGAAGCCAGCTGCTGCAACTCCTCCAGCCAAGACACCCAAAAAGACACCGGTAAAAAAGCAGGAGTCGTCATCAAGCGACTCGTCTTCTGAGGACGAGAAGCCACCAGCCAAGAAGCCAGCTGCTGCTACTCCTGCAGCTGCAGCCAAGCCAGTCACAAAAACACCGGCAAAGAAGCAGGAGTCGTCATCAAGCGACTCGTCTTCTGAGGACGAGAAGCCACCAGCCAAGAAGCCAGCTGCTGCTACTCCTGCAGCTGCAGCTGCTGGCTGCAGCCAAGTCACAAAAACACCGGCAAAAAGCAGGAGTCGTCATCAAGCGACTCGTCTTCTGAGGACGAGAAGCCACCAGCCAAGAAGCCAGCTGCTGCTACTCCTGCCAGCTGCAGCCAAGCCAGTCACAAAAAGACACCGGCAAAAAGCAGGAGTCGTCGTCAAGCGACTCGTCTTCTGAGGACGAGAAGCCACCAGCCAAGAAGCCAGCTGCTGCCACTCCTCCAGCCAAGCAGCCACAAAGACACCGGTAAAGAAAAAGGAGTCGTCATCAAGCGACTCTTCTTCTGAGGATGAGAAGCCAACAGCTAAGAAAGTAGCTCCTGCTGCTGCCACTCCTGCAGCCAAGACACCCAAAAAGACACCAGTAAAGAAGCAAGATTCTTCATCCAGTGATTCTTCGGATGATGAACAGCCGCC
This sequence comes from Macrostomum lignano, assembly GCA_002269645.1. Taxonomy (NCBI): domain Eukaryota; kingdom Metazoa; phylum Platyhelminthes; family Macrostomidae; genus Macrostomum; species Macrostomum lignano. The sequence goes on from NIVC01002729.1 coordinate 1,109, forward strand.
ACCAAAAAAGATCGCCCTTACTAACAACGCCAATAAAAAGTCGCCCGTGTCTGAAAAGCTGCCAAACGGAAAGCATAATGTGCCAAAAGCGACGCATTGCCTTCTGCTAAGCAATCTGGATCCTTCCATCACTCGAAAGGACCTGTCCAACTTTTTGGACGACAAAGACATTGCTCGTCTTGACGCAGGTTTAGTCAGTGCTCCGATTGCAATGATCTGCTTTGAAAGTAAATCTGATGCAGATGCTGCGGCCTCTAAGTGCCAAAATGCGTCTCTAAAGAATCGACAGTTCAGCATTAACACTTTGTCCGGACCGGTGGATCATCTCCAAGTACTACTTGGAGACGGTGCACCGAAGGTTTCAGCTCCAATGACGAATGACTTTTCTCAGAAAGACAAATCTCGCGAAGAACTGCGCGGACAGGCTCGCTCTGTTATTTTGCTAAATGTGCCTGCCGATGCAGAGGAATCAGATGTGCGCGCTGCTTTTCCAGGGGGTTCTCGCTACAATGTTAAGACTCGTCCCGGTTCTGACACAGGCGTCTGCTTTGTGGATTTTGATTCAGAGGCTGACTGCTCTGCCGGTTTTGACGAATTCCGCGGCGTTGGACAATTCGGCGGTCGCGAGGTTGCTGTCGCCTTCGTTGCGCCAAGGCCGGAAAGGAAGTCATTTGGTGGCGGTGGCGGGGGCGGTCCTGGTTCAGATAATCCTCCGTCAAAAACTGTTGGCGTGTTTAATCTTCCGTACAGTGCCACTGTCGAACAGTTGTGGGAGTATTTCCCTAAAGCACAAGATCTGTTTATTCCTAAGGCGATGATGGCCGCAGCCGCGGATTTGCTTTCGTCACGTTTGACTCGATTGATAGCGCCAGCGAGGCTGTCAACGCTGGACTGACTCTGGACGGTCGGCAGACCCGGATCGAGTATCGCGAAGATCGCAGTGGAGGCGGACGTGGCGGTGGCCGTGGCGGCGGCCGCGGTGGATTTGGCGGTGGCCGTGGTGGCTTTGACAGTGGGCGTGGCGGTGGCCGAGGTGGCGGCTTTGGCGGTGGTCGTGGCGGTCGTGGTGGAGGCCGCGGTGGACGTGGAGGCTTTGGCGCTCCCAAGCCTCGCATAGAGATCGATACAGCCAAGCAGAGCCGCAAGTTGGATTCTGACTCGGATTAATTTATGTTTCATCTAACTTTCCTAAGCTGCGACGCTTTTTGAAGCTTTATTTTCCATCTTTTTGTGTCTGCTGAATTTCAGCACATTATTAATAAAAGCAAAACAGTTTAATGCTTCAAATACTATCTTTGTTACTGTATTTGTGGTTTGCTAAATTTGATTAATTCGTATTTTTGGGTGTTTTCCTCTTACATCGTCGCTCATTGGTCGCGATTTTGTTTAATGTCATCCTTGCAGTTGAAAATTTGCTAACAGACCAATTTTTTAAACTAAAACTTTTTAATTGTATTGTTCAACAAATTTTCAACAAAATCGGCAAATTATTAATGCTGTACTTATTACAGTTTGGTACAATTATTCTCCTATTTCATACTGCAAACTTTTCTGTCGTGACTAAAATTTTTTTCGGTTTGTTGTGAGACGGCTAAAAAGGCCGGTCGCTTAGAGCGTTTTAAGCCTAAAAAACATCTTTTTCACGAGGCGGCATTTTGCATTTGCACCATTACCAGTCCCTGTCTATCTAAGCATTGTTCGTTTTAATAATTCTCAATGGATAGGCGGGTAATAAATTTGACATTTATTGTGCCTATCGCAGAAGAGCAAACGCCGTGTTTTACTGTGGCAACGCGCAACAGTGCTATTGGAATAAAAAAAACTGTGCCATTGGAGGCATATCCTTTGTTGTCTTGTCTTTTCTGTCAAATGTTTTAAAGGACTGAACTCTAGTTGATGAAGTAGACTGGGTTATGATATATTATTGATAGAAATCCTATTTTAGATTCTAGTCTAGTTCATTGTGCACTTCATGTAGCTAGAAGTGATGCTCTAGAAGTGCTTGCTTTGGTTTTTATCTACGTTCTGTCAGCCAAAACAACTGAATCCCTCTATAAAAAATTTACATCACTGCATATTTCTTTCATCATATCCAATAAAATTGCTTGTCTAAATCTTTAAGATTTGCGTCTATCCCGCTCTAGAATTAAAGCTTCTATGCAGATACTAAACCGCTAGACGGGGACCTTAGGCTGCACGAGTAATGTCTCACTTTTTCTGCCTGGTGCGTCCTTCTTGACACATTTTGCCGTGCATCGTCATTTGATCTTGCATCTGCCGGTGTTTCAATCGTCTGATATAGCACTTCATCGCCCTAAATCTCGAAGTTGCGTCACTTGGTCCATTGCGGTTGCTGTCTCGGCGTTGGCCTACTCTGCACCATCCGCTGAAGGATCTAAGCCGACCAAATGAGGCTGTGCATGCTGCTATATCTGTTCAGTCTCTCACTTTTGATGGCGAGCAGCAGTGACCTGCTATCGGATAAGATGAGCGCGCTTCGCGGTCCCTTTTCCTCCAGCAGTTCGAGGGCGAGGTGCAAGGCCGCGTCGTACTTTAACCGTCATATGCAGGCTGATTATTGACATCATCATCAACAGAAACGTCGCTGAAGAGGATCGACTCACCTATAGTGGCCCCGATACGTCTGAAGCGATTGATGTCTCCTTTCTTGGAACCCCGAAACTGGAGCTCGGGGTAGATAATGGTGCCGTTTTATCAACCGTAGCCATTGAGGTGTCTGATGGTCGCAGACAGCTCCCTGGGAGCGTGACTGATCGACTGAGTCACTGACCGAACCCGCTCGCGCCAGCCCTTGTTGGCTTTGAGGCATTGAGGGACGGTGGGCTCGCAGAGCTGCCTCAGGATGTTGAGTGTGGTTTAATAATCGCTTTCTCCCATTCCATAACGCACGTATAGCGCGCCCTGTAGATGGTGGAGGAGGTGCCTCCAGATAGACTATTGTCTCCAGATAGACGGCCTCTGTCAGGGTGGATCGAACGAGACCAGCCGTTATCCGCAGCCACTCTTTGAACTCTTTTTTTCCATATTCGTTTTAGAGATCCAAGGTAACCAAGCAGATGCGCAGTACCAAAAACGCAGCTTTTAACCACTGCCTTTTTTATTAGAGGCAGGGGGGTTGTGTGCACCCTGGCGCACTTTAAGCGACATAGGCACACAACCGGCGAGAGGCATTACTTCCCATTCCGCCGACTCCCCTGAGCAGGCATACAAGCGCGCGGATACGTACGCAGGCACACACTCACACAGGAGTGCACAGCGCGGCCCTAACTTTATATTATCGTTAGGCATGTACACTTCACTGCGCCTTGGGGGGTTGGCTCTCAATGCCGTTAATTGCACGAGCAGAGCCAAGCCGAGATTCCAATTCAGCCCCAAATTAATGTGACTGCACTTGGAATCGAGCCTGGGTCGCTGGCACACCAGAGCCTGCGCTAGACCGCTGGGCTATGGCCCCCCTAACCACTGCCTTGTGAATGTATATTTTTTATCAAACACTCCATCCGCCACCCTTGATCAGTATTAGCCAGCACTCTGATCATACAACTTCTCTTCCTCTTTTTCTCCACGGCGTAGTCAGTCAGTCTGCTTTGAAATTTCAAGCCGAGTGCGCACTCTGAGGTACTTACACGTAAGCGAGCTTTTGCATTCTATGGTATTGCCAATTGCCATTTATCACTGCACTATGTTGGGGATGGTGGACTTGTCCCTGGGCGAGCGGCTAAAAAGCAGGTCTCGCACTCACGTAGTTGAGGTCAATCCTTAATCCAGTGGCCTAGCAGCCGATGTTGTCCAACGCCTGCATACTGTCCCTGATTTTATTAACTGTGTCGCCGCTCGTCTATATTGTCGGCAAAACCGCCATATTCAACTCAACCTTCAGACCATCCCAGTTGTTCACATAGATCAGAAAGAGCACAAAGGAACTCAACTGGCCGCTCTCTGGGGAGGCCCTCCTGGTACCTCGGGTGTTTACTGTGCCCATTGCCCAAATGAACCCTGGCCTTGAAGCTGGCAAACAATTTCGTGAAGCTCCCTCATCCATGATTCTTTTGAGCAGACTCACTCAGGACTCAGAGGAGTTTTTAAGTGACCGTTTCAATCCGAGAGTCTATGACTCTCGCGCAGGCAGACCGAGACCGGTTTCTGCCTTGTATATATCTGCCTTCGTCAGTGAGCCATAGCCACACACCATCCTCTCCCACCATTTTGTGTGCACAAACGCTTATTTTTTGCTTATATGGCGACATTTTTCAGGCTATGGTGAGATCGATATTTTTATGATTCAAACCTTTATTTGTCTACTTTTCTCAATAGTAGTCTAAATTGAATTTCTCACAAAGTTCTTACACTAATCAAGGAGCACCACTTATGAGCTCACAAAATGCACCCGCCAATAGAATATTTTAGTTCATATATACGCAACAACATTAAAAAGTCGCCACTTTTGACTTTTGAGTGACGCAACTTGCGCCACGCGACGCAGAGTTGGGTTGAGTAAGGAGGGATTGGGAAGAGCGGAGGGCGAAGATTGGATGGATTGAAGCTTCCGCCCGGTTTTCATAGTTTTTCAAGCATTTTTCATTATCAAAATGGTCGGCCAGGTGATAGAAGCTGATCGACACTGCTCACTGGGGAAAAAGGGTGTCGACTCTTCAATGTTGCTAAGTATATATACTCGCACGTTCGATGCCAATCTCATATACTAAAAATCGGTCCTAAAACTTATAGAAGAAATTTGAGTAGCTATTAGTTAGATGTCTGCTATCTAGTTATTTGCATCTTTAACGTAAAACTTTAAAAGAAAATTGAAGTTTATTTACTCAGAATTAATTTGGTCATCTAAATTCGATTATTGAATGTACTTTTAAACTTTTCATGAGAAATCTATCGAATTGTTTTTGTACATGTAAAGTTGGTCACAATGCTATAGGCAAAAGTTAAAGAGTAAAGCTTCTCTCTATAATCGACTTGAGGACTTAGCGATATGAACTTGGCATCAGCGAGTTTTGCGAACTATGCTGGAACAAATTTCCTTTTCTTTCTCGCATGCACCGTACAAAAAGAAGAGAATCCAGAGAGAACCTGGAAGGGCAAGAAGGGAAGAGATGGGAGGAAGAGAGTCTGCAGTTTCGGAACTGGCTGCTCTCAACGCAGACTCAATCTCTCCCTTAACTCTTTCCCCTTGCTTCCTACGCACCCAACGCGAATCCAGGGCCCCCTTGCCCTTCCTCTCGCAGCTCCCTCATCCTTCCTCTCCCAAACGGACGAGATTGAGCGGCTGCCCGGTTCAAATTCCCCCGGCCAATCCCGGGGGCGAATAGAGGCTTTGGATCGGACCATGACTGCATGGCTTGCCAGTTGGCAACGGAGATGGCGAGTTGGGCGGGTGGGGGCTGCAAATCCAGACGCGACTCAAACACCGAGAGAGGGTGAGAGAGACCGATGGGTGAGGCTGTGGGCGAAACATCCTTGCAGAAGAACCTCTGCCTTTGAAGGAAGGAGGCAGAGAAATAGAAGGCGGAAGAGACCGGATTAAATCTGAACGGCGAAATCCGCGTGCGCCTAGACCTTCCAAGTTCTAGCTCCATCATCTATTGTTACAGCTGCTGCGTGTTACGTTAGGTTTTACTTTTCGTTGCTTTATCAGTTTGCAAGGTAAGTGTATCACTCCTATTTCTTGCGAGTTTGTTGCAGTTCAATTATTTATTCATAATTTGTAGCAGTTCTACCCAGTTGGCCTCCAAAAACGAATGACAAAAGCTCGAACTTTGCCACCTCTGACGTGACATCCACCGGCCTAGATGTGGGTAGGGGCGCCATGAAGTTGCGCCATGAGGTTGCGGCCCCTCCGATTAAAATTCCTGTGTACGTCACTGATGTACGACTCGTACAGCTATAATCTATTCATTTAGCTGGCGCAATGTTGTTAAAAGTAAAATTAGTAAAATTAATTAATTAATTTCTAGTAAAATTATTTCCTGAATCCCTGGCATGGACTCAGAGCTATATCCACCAGTCTTATTCGGACTGCAATAAAATTGTGACAGCTGCATCTGCAGTCAATCAAGTTTACTAGCGACAATCAGTAGCTGAGATAGAATGTTTGAGTAGAGTTTTGGGACGCATGAGTCAATTATCTCTCCTAAAATATGAGAGCGCTGAGACTGCTTACTGCTTAACAAAAACAGTCTAAAGCTGCTACATGGCGTTTTACATTCCGATTGGAATTCATCGATCCAAAGTGTAGATTTAACTCACATCAATCGAAGATTGGTACCTAATCTCATTGTTAAATTGTCAAATGCCTTTGGGAAGTTTAATTATCCCTCGTACGCAGTGGCGTAATGGGAGGCATAAGAGCTTTAATAATCCGAAAATAGCATTTCTTTTTTGTTTAAATCAATGCCAGAGCATCGAAAACTTCTTATTTCTCGTTAGATATTTTTGCACGGAAATTGACTTGTGATTACACAACGAGCAGGTGATTGACAGTACGTTCATCCTGATCGCCAACCCTCAAGATAGCAAGTGTTCATGTTTACTCGTACATGCCTAACTATGAGAAAGTCGTGAGCTACATGTAGTGTGTCCGTCTGCGTGCATATACGTGTGTGTGTGCACATCAGCTGTGTGATTTGATTGCGGAGCGAACGAGCCTTTTCTTTCTCGAGAATAAGCTCTCGTATAGCTACATGTATTTTGCTTGCGGACGTAGAAAATTCCTGAAACAAAGTCTAAAGCACTGTCCCGGAGCAGAAAATTTTCGCTTCATTTCCCATCGCAAAGAATCCACAGAATTAACTGATTCCCGTGCACTTTTAATGTATTCATTATCTGTCTCCGTCCCTCTCCAGTCCCAGAGTAAGAATTAATTGCTGCTGCTGCTGCTGCTATTCAAATATAGGAGCCCATAGTCTCCGGGGGTGGGGGGCGAGTCTCAAGAAAATCCATATCCAGCTAATATAAAGACCTGCTATGGGTGCGCCTACATTCAATTTGAGCGATAAAGAAGAAATGGCGGATAGGCACTTTTGCTAATCTCCTCCCCCTTTTTCTCTGTCCTCTCCTGGCATACGCGAATGAGTGCGCGCGTATCTCCACGGATCGTCGACAGTCCGCACTCCCCCAGCCCTTCAACTGCGAAGGCGAACGATATACGATTGACTGTGTAGCCAAATTATCCCTCCCCTGATCTCTGTGTGTCGCCGGGTCTGCCCTAGCACTCGCCGACTGTACGCTTGGCGTCCCCTAAACTCTGCTGTTCCCCGTCCCCCCGCTCTGTATCTGTCTTGTTTCTAGCCACCAACCCTCACTTTGATATTCAACAGGCAGGCTTGGAGAAAGAAAACAGTTCTTTTGCAAAGATATCCCTTGCCAATTCGCTTCCCCCTAGCCCGAGTCGGGGAGAGGCAATCAATTCTAGTCCCTCTCTCTCACTGGGGAGGGCTGACACCAACCCCGGCCGGCAGGAAAAATTTCCCAATCTAGGCTACTCCGGCTGAGCGCGCAGCGGGACGGGGGTCGACGGAGCGTCTCAATTCCTGGACACAGCCGTCTTCTCTGGTGAGAACGGAGCGGAGAGCCTTGAATAGAAATAGCCAAGACAGTTTCAGCACTTGTTCTCAGCACAGCATTCCGATACTAAAGAAGAAATAACTCAGGTGAGAACCGTTTTCCCTATCTCTAACCGGATAGAAATGGCACTCATCCTGTTAGATAGGCAATGCCATCATCCAATGGAAGTGGCACTCATCCTGTTAGATAGGCAATGACATCATCCAATGGAAGTGGCGCTCATCCTGTTAGATAGACAATAGCATCATCCAATGGAAGTGGCACTCATCCTGTTAGATAGGCAATGCCATCATCGAATGGAAGTGGCACTCATCCTGGTAGATAGACAATGGCATCATCCAAAGGAAGTGGCGCTTATCCTGCTAGACAAAAGCAGATAATGCAATCAATGTATGGATCTCTATCACTATTTGCAGAGCCGAGAAGCAATCTCCGCACTGATGGCTCTGGAGCCTCACGGTGTGTGCCACACACTGTGCATAAAATGGAGCGTTGCCAAGATCATCTATCTCCTATCCGGCTCGCTAATTGTATGCGGCTTCACCGTGGAGATGATTGTCATCGGCATGATAGTGGCGCCCTACCTCAGGGAGGCCGAGTTCGTGGAGGCCAGTTGCCAGTTTAACTCCAGTCGGTATACCGGCTACACAGACTGCCAAGATGTGAATAGAAAGCCAAATAACAACTTCCCTTGTCTAGAGGTGCTGGTCAACTTTTTCCCCCACAGTTCCAGTAAATTGCCAGTAAATTCCAGTAAATTGTTCGGAGGCGGAGTGGCCACCATCTACTCCGTGCTGTCGTACTATGAGGAGTCTTCTAGTACGTCAAAGGTGAGCTGAAACAGTTTGACTGCCTCACCCGTAAACTGCGCCTTCGCCTGTCTCCTCAGCCGTAAGTTCACAAGGCCTGTTGCCTAAGTGCTTCTTCGTCCTTGAGCTGTCTTTTCCTATAAAGCAGGTTTTTTTCTAAGAGTCTACATTGTATCTCCTATAGACAGTTCAGACGGATGAATAATTTCCTACCTCTGTTTCATTTTTTGGCTGAAAATATGCTTCAATTTTAGTGTAGTGACTAGCAATTTGCGCCCCCTTTGGGAGGCAACAAAGAAAGAAGATTTTTTTTGAATCAGCTACATGTAAGATTTGACTTTGGCAATACAATTGCTATTGTTAATTTATTGAAGCTTGTTAATCCTACTGAATTTGAGAAATTCCCCTCTTCCATAAACCTTGCCACCTCAACAATTCTTTTCTTGAGTCCTTACAGCATTTGGACGAATAAGTTCCTCCTTTTTAGCTGTCTACTACGTGTCTCCCTTCTCTACGCTCGCTTTCCCTCAGCTATCGGCTCCTGATAATAGATAGCGTCCCACCGAAAGCGACTTCCATAGGGCTGTATTTTATCGTATGTTAGACTTTTTAAGTCTTCGCCTAAAATTAATCTTCAAAATTTTTTAACCGCCACTTCTGTGTAATTTCCCCAATACAACAATCTACAGTGCAGCTCGAGAATCTGCTACCGAGACAGCTACATGAACGCCAAACAGATTGCCAACCTAAACGTGACGCTCTACAACAACCAGGCTGCATATCAGTGCTACGTCCGTCAGGAATGGGCCGCCAGCACGTTTGTCGCCTTGCGTAGCAGAGAAATTGACGAAGCAAAAGTATTCCACTGTCTACTGTGGCCGGCGCTGGCCTTCGGGTTTGGCGGATTAGTATTCTGGAGCGTCTATTGCTGCTTGGGCTGCAATATCTGGCCTAAAGAGATGGCAGTATGAGGAGTGACGGACTCTGTGGCATATACGTATGAGGAGGCATCAATACAGTATGTCTATGAGGAGTAATCTGCGCGAGTCACTTCACTGACTTTTTCTCCATTCAACCGACCAAATTTCTAATGTCTTCCCGGAGCTGTGTTTGCTTCTGTTGTACTGAATAAACGCGCGTAGTTTGTTTTCCTTTTGTTTGGCTGTATTTTCTGTTTGCTGGCTCAGTACTCGTACTCGTATATCAATCAGTCGTTATCCGAAAGCTTTATCGGTTATGTGGAGGTACGGCGAGACACTTTCGGGCGATGAGGCTCTTTTTCTTAAAAGACAACCACATAGGATAGGCAGAAATGCAGTCAGGGTTTCCAAAACGGGCGGTTCGTTGAGCTAATTAACTTGATTAAATCTCTCTCCATCCAGCGAGAGTCGGTCCGATCTACGCTACTCTCGCCTTTTTTCCTAGGTCCATCAAATACGCTAATAGCTTGTACGGCGGTCGTGCTTCTAAAAATAGCCCTCTGTATCGATTCCGCCGTATCGAGCCCGGCTCTTGACCGGGTCTCCCGTTCTGTCAACAAAATAATCTCGCGCGGAAGCCGCCAAAGGATTAGCCAAGTCTGGACTAATCTAGAAAGAATAGAAAGAATAAAATGGTTGCTGAGAATTCCAATTTTTAATATCAATATCGAAAATATGCCGATTAAAAAGCCTACGGTTGACGCTGAAACTATAAATTTATAATATACGAGCTACATGCTATAAATTTGACTTTGAGATTCTAAGAAATCCAGCGTTTCTTGATCAAGACACGGTCTCTAAAAGCTGACAGACACAATGTGCTAGTGCGAGCTCGTATTTCAGCCATTATTTAACTCAGCTAAACAAGTAATAACCAGATGTGCAACCGACAGCTCAGCCGCAGCAATTGCGCGGCGCATCTGAAGGCTGCCCTATACGGCTGTTCAGTCTGGGGGTCGCCACACCCTCAATTACCTCAGCTAATGCTTTTATGCATTTTACATCTGGGTGAACTAAAGGGGTACCTCTCATTTCGCCGATTCTCGTTTCGCCGAATCTCATTTTGCAGATTCTCGTTTCGCCGACATTATCATTTCGCCTATTCTCGTTTCGCCAAAATTAATTTCATAACCATCTGGACATTAGACCATAGACAACTACACTAATGCAAGTGTGATTTAGATTTCTGGTGAAATAAATAAGTGGTTTTATTGCATTGACTTCTGAATTGAATGAGTTAAAACTACGCTCGTAATGCTGGTAAGCTAACGAAATTAAGCTGCAAAAAGGCTACCATTACTATCTCGCGCAGTATTACTATTACATTACTTTATTTTTCAAGCCATAGACATCTAAATCACATTTGCATACTGTCTATGGTCTAATGTCCAGATGGTTATGAAATTAATTTCGGCGAAACGAGAATCGGCAAAATGAGATTCGGCGAAACGAGAATCGGCAAAATGAGATTCGGCGAAACGAGAATCGGCGAAATGAGAGGTACCCGAATTGGATAGATAATAAAGGTGAAAAGCAGTCACGTGTTTAAATTTGTACATTGGGATCCCACTGGAATAATGTGGCTAAAACTATTGTCTGGGTCAATTAAAGTATAATTACGTGTACAAACGCAATTCATTCATCGACTCTAATTGTTTTAGGCGTTGGTTTGATTATTAAAATATTTTGAATCACCCTTATCATCTTATCTCGACTCGTCCCTCTGCGATAATGAATGTACATCCAAACTCACTGCCCAAGTGACCAATCAGTTCACCCAACCCATTTCTCTCGTCCAATCAAATCCAATCGGTCACATTATCTACGAGTATAAGCTATCTCTTTCGGCAATCAAACAATCATATTATCGTACTACGATAATTGAGTAGGATACCCACGCACCCTGTGAGATTATCCACACATGGAGATCTCACCTCAGAGATGACCCAGTCTTTTATATAGAATATCCTTAGGTGGGGACCTTATTTAGGATTTTCTAAGTGCCATTCTAAGTGAAAAAATGCCAATTGTCAGTTATTTTCGTTGGTCTCTCATATTAAACTGAAAAAAGTTACTGAGTTTTTTGCGCTAACAATTGAACAATAAATTAAAGCTATTTATTGTATAAAAGGGGGTTGCAGAGGCAATAGCCGTGATTTATAGCGTCGACGCACAGCTGCCGCACCGCAAAATTTTCTCTCAAAATCGTTGCTTTGGGAAAAAGAAAAAATTGAGCAAAAATATGGGAAAAATGAGGGAATCCGCTAGCCGCTTCCTAAAAGTACAAATGTCAGAGCTCTGCAACTCCCACCCTAGCAAAGGAACGAATAAGGTAGGAGACTGAGATCGGCTGATGGAAATGAAATGCCTCCTGGGACCTGGGGCAGAGCGAGAGGTGCGGCAGAGATTGCCTCAACATCTCATTTCCGATTGCCAAATAACCAAATAAAAGAGAGGCAGTGGGTTCAGTGGAGCGCTGCCCCCCCTCTCCAACTCTGCACAGCCTCCCGCGGCTGCCGATCCCAGATTCCCGAACCCAATCACACCGCCATAAAATGAGGACATCAGTCGCGTGATTCGATAGCTCTATTGATGGTTGTGTGTAAGAGCGTCAAGCCTGTCAATCAAGCCTGTAACACGGACTGTAACAGCCTCGAACCTGTAACACAAGCTTAGATACGGTACATTGTACATACTGTAAAGCACTGTAAAATACTGTAAAACACTAAAACAAAATGGGACCCTCAAAGACCGAATATCCTAATTTTTGGCCAACCATTCCTCGTAAGAGGCACTCAAACGGATTGAGTCAACCAGAGGGTCGCCAGCACAGTAAAGTTAAGCATAGTTGGCCGCGGTTAGTACATCAGTCAAACTGGCTTTCATTCTTCCATCAGAAACAAAGCGTCCCTTCTTACTTCTTTATTTATCCTGACTGGGTAAGCAATAACCTATTCTTTGTAAACCAAGCTAAAAACGTTCTCAATATTTTGGCCAGGCAAAACTCTCATGGCGTTGAAACGCTGCGACCGCCTATGCAATGTTCACGGCCTGGCCAAGCTCATCTTCCTGGCCTGCATCACTCTCATCACCTGTGGCGTAATTGTTGGCACAATCCTGGTGCCGCTGATCATCCTGCCGTACTCCAGAGAGAGCCGCTTCGCCGACGCCAACTGCACCTATCTGACCGAGCACCTCATCGCCAAGCTGCCCTGCGAGAGCAAGTGCAGCAAAGACAAGAGCAGCTTCCCCTGCTACAGCATTCGGGTCAGCATCAGCCAGACCAATCAAACCGGGATGCTGTACGAGAACTTCATCACGTTTTCTGAGCGACACGACGAGCCGGTAAGAACTGTGGTCTAGATAATTTTATTTTGCTGGAGCCGGTGCAACATTTTGATAGAAGATGTGCAACCGACAGCTCAGCCGCAGCTATTGCGCGGCGCATCTGAAGGCTGCGTACGGCTGTTCAGTCGAAGGATTGGGGGGTCGCCAACCACACCATCAATTACCCCAGCTAATGCTGGCACCCATTTTACAGCTGGGTGAACTGAAGCAATGCAGAGTTAAATGTACATGTATTTCTCAAGGACACAAATTTTGGCGAGTGGATCGAGAATTGAACCCCCGATCTTTCATTCGCGAGTCCGACGCTCTAACCACTAGGCTACGAGCTACAACCCCATTTGTAAGGATTTTATCGTAACACTAATACTTCGTCAGCGGAGTCAGCGGAATGGGCAGAATTGCCGTCAGCGATGGTTGTGTGCGCAGCCCTCCGGCGGACATAACAATAATTATGTTTACTACTAGTAATATAATAATTTATCGATTCACAAGTTTACCTACCTACAGTTTAGAGACCAGGTGGTAACCAAATGTCAAGCCAAGTGACCAATCTCTGACACACACTGAAGTTTTTTCCTGAAATTCGGATTCTCTTCGGCGCGCGTGTTCCCTGACTTCTGTCGTCTCATTCCCCTGTCAGATCAATCAGTGCGGCACCGCTCCCTGCCTGTCTCAGGCGGCCGAGAACGTCGCCATGACAACCAGATTTATCAGGACCCTGCGCAAGAGCCGCAGCTTCCCTTGCCACTACCAGCCGGCTTCGAAGCCCGGCGGCCCGACCCCAGTGCTGCTGCACCGCATCTTCTCCAGGCGGCAGGCGACTCACTGCATCATCTGGCCGGCTGTGGCGGTGGCCGCCGGCCTGTCGCTGCTGGTGAGCACCTATTACTGCGCCGGCTGCACGGTGTGGACGCAGGACAAAACTGTCATAGCCTGACGGAGTTCTGCTATGCCCAAAAATGTATTAACAGCCACTACTGAGGAATACAGGGGTGGGTGCACTGCCAGGTTAATGAGGGCTAGATCCCCTAGGCTTGGCTTGGCTTTTCGCGAGTGTCAGACCGTCGTCAATCTGAGAGAGAGAAGCCATGCACCAACCTGCAGATTCTGTCACAAAAGACAGACCGATAAGCTACTCGTGCGATCTCATTAGGAACTCTTGATTTAGTCTTGATTGCACGTCTCTTTCTCAAAGCTGTCCCAAGCTTTAAGGTTGATCTTTTATTAGTTTCTATCATTCTCATGCAGATGCACTTTTTCAAGGACTTTTTGGCGATGTATCTGTTTAAGAAATGTTGTTATTAAGCCTGGCAGCCCGAACTAGCTGTAGTATTGTAATTTATCACTTTGCTTATTCCATCATAGATAAGATTCCTGTGCAATATTTTATTCGATAATTTTCCCAAAGTGATTTTATTCTTTCATTTACGAATAATTAATATAAATATACAATTATATAATTGCAAAACTGAAGAACAAAGGATCAAAACGACTTCTGACACGTCAAAAGTTTGAAACGAAACGACATTCTTAAGCGTTAGACGGCTTCAATTTATTTTAATGAACTTCAACTTTTTGACGGGATGAAAAAATGAGCATTTTTGTGGTTGAAATAAATCAGCAAAAAATGCTTGAACCGCATTTGGCTTGAAAAAAAATAGAAAAATGAAATAAACTGGTCATCCGGTTTTTCTGGTCGCCATGGGTTTAATTAGTTACTCAGTAGGCAACCGTGCTCAAGTCAGCGGCTGAGTAATCCGCACAATGCCGGCTGTCTGCAGGAAGTTGGTGCAGTTGAACTGCAGGGTGGAGTTGTCCATGAGCACCGGGTGGCACGCGTAGCGCATGAAGTCCGGCAGCAGGTCCTCCATCTCGAGGACGGCTCGCACGATTCTGTCCCAGCTGGCGGCCCGCACGATGACCACACGCCTGGGCAATGACTTGTACAGCTCCAGGCTGCCCAGGCTGATGCGCGCCTGCGTATTGTGCGCGGGCAGATTGTGCAGAGATTGTGGTTACGCTCCGTGAATAAGATATGAGTATCCGAATTTTGATAAATCCTATACTTGCTCCATCGAAAAGGATCGATGTTCCATTTCGGACATTAAAACGGTAAAAGAAACTGTTGGGTACACTACTTAGAAGTAGTAACAAATGATTTTTGACGCTTCAGGCTGGTAGATGAAATGAGCTTCAACCGATTGCTGCTGGATAGCGTGCTGGATAGTTAGCTAGCAAGTTGTAGCCTAGATGGGGATGTAGCCTCACGTCGGGGGTTCGATTCCCGATCCTACTGGAACAATATCTGTGTCCTTGAGCAAGACATTTAACTCTGCATTGCTTCGGTTCAACCAGCTGTAAATGGGTGCCAGCATTAGCTGGGGTAATTGAGGGTGTGTGTGGCGACCCCCCAGTCCTTGGACTGAACAGCCGTACGCAGCCTTCAGATGCGCCGCGCAATAGCTGCGGCTGAGCTGTCGGTTGCACATCTAGCGAAATTGGGGCCTGTGTAGTCAATTACGAGCGTATTATTATTATCTAGCAAGTCAAAGGGGGCAGTAAAATCCAGGCCAACGAAGAGGCAAGCAGTCACATCCGCTCCTCGGTGACCCCTGGCAATCATTTTTTAGGTTAATCGCGAGTTTGAATCTGTATAACTATTAATTTCAAGGATTAGTACAGAATACACTTCTCGTAATACGAACAGTTAAGGATCTTTTTATGATTATAAGATGTTCCGGCTCAACTCCAGGTGAGGGACTCAGGACCTGCTCAACTCCAGGTGAGGGACTCAGGACCTGCTCAACTCCAGGTGAGGGACTCAGGACCTGCTCAACTCCATGCAGGTGAGGGACTCAGGACTCAGGACCTGCTCACCCCTGATTTGTTCATGATGACCAGAAGTCGCCTATCGGTAGCGAACCGCTTGTCCAAGTCCATGAACGGCGCCATCAGACGGTCTACCTCGGAGCTGTACAGATAGACGTAGAACCAATAGTGCACTCGAAAGTCGGTGGTATCCGTTGGCTGAGACGGCTGCAGGCTGCGGTAGGGAAACGGCAGGCAGCCAGGCTTGGTCAGAACTCCGGTCTGTTCGGCCTTGTCCGCGTTGCCATTCTCCGTGTTCAACGACTTTGGATCGGCTAAGCGGTTCCTCTGCAGCCGGGCTCGGCGAGGCGTCTTTTCCTGCGACATTGGCTTTATGCTCTATTTGGTGTATAAATATATATACTATATAGCTGGCCTGACGTGCCCCAGCTGATCCTTTCACTGCGACTGTTGTTAGCCTAAAGCGTCTTCAAATCATGGACGTAGGAAAGAACTTGACCGTTAGAAGTTTGAGCTTACCTAGGAAATGTCATAGACATTTACATGTATAGCTGTCGCTCACACTCTGCCAGCTGCTTATTAATTCGGATATGTATTCATGTATGTATTCATTATGTATTCATATTCGGATATGTATTATGTATTTATGTCGTAAAACTTTTTACCATAGACAACTCATAAACGTCTGGGGGGGAGAGAGAGTCAGAGTTTATACACAGAGCATAAAAGTGCAATCAAAGTTGGTCGGACAGGTGGAGAATGTATACCGTATTTCTTATAAGTTTCGGCAGTCTTTTTCAGCTGTCTGGGTGGAAATATTCTACAGTTCTTTTCAATTTTTATAAAATCTCCCAAAGGCGTGGGTTGAGCAGATCCTGAGTCGCTCATCTGCAGTTGAGCAGATCCTAAGTCCCTCATCTGGAGTTGAGAAGGTCCTGAGTCGCTCATCTGCAGTTGAGAAGGTCCTAAGTCCCTCATCTGGAGTTGAGAAGGTCCTGAGTCCCTCATCCGGAGTTGAGCAGGAGTAGTGGAATGAGGTGTCACTGGAGTGTCAGAAAGGAAAGTGTCAAAAACTGTGGTGTCAAAAGGGAGGTGTCAGAATGGGAGGTGTCAGAATGGAAGGTGTCAGTATGGGAGGTGTCAGAACGAGAGGTGTCAGACGGAAGAGTTGACAAAAAGAAAGTTGCTGTGTCTATAGATACCTTTGTGACTACTGGTTGAACTAGGACAGTTTATGTTTTCAAAAATGTGAAGCATTAAAATGACTCTTAATTTTTAAAAGTAATAGAACAAAACTGATATAAACTTTTCTGACAACAACGGAGGCAGTTAATTTTATAAGCATTGTCGGTTTCAAAACGGAATATATTTAATAAATAACAATTTTTATTTAGACGCTCAACTCCGATAACATGCGGGCTGGAGGTGCTTCATCTCAAACAGAAAAAAACGGTGCGTCCATTCTCTTTCAAAGAATTCAAAAAACACCTTATAGTGCACAGTCTAACAAAAATTTACAACGCACAGAGGCAATGTTATGAGAAATGAGTGGAGCAGGATGAACTGTTTCTTAGGAAAAGCAACGGCTTAAAGGATAACACCCTGGCAGTACTGCCGTGGACAGCGAAAGTATAAGGGTGCCTGCACTGAGCATCTCACCCTGCACTGAGCATCTCACCCTGCACTGAGTATCTCACCCTGCACTGAGCATCTCACCCTGCACTGAGCATCTCACCCTGCACTGAGTATCTCACCCTGCACTGAGCATCTCACCCTGCACTGAGCATCTCACCCTGCACTGAGCATCTCACCCTGCACTGAGTATCTCACCCTGCACTGAGTATCTCACCCTGCAATGAGTATCTCACCCTGCAATGAGTATCTCACCCTGCGCTGAGAAAGTTATTGCGCTGAAAATAGAAAAAAAATTGTATTTCAAAAGCGATGAATCGATGGTAATGTTTCGGGTGTTGCGTCCTTCTGCTTTGGTTGTCCGCGAGTTGCTACTGCTAATAAAATTCATAAGTAGTATACATATTTACTATAAGAATAATTAGAGCTAAACTTTACAGTTATAAAGATCCGGCCACCAGCTGCCACCTCGCATGTGACTTTACTCGCATTGCATATGCTCATTAAAAAATGTCCACAGGCCATAGCAACGGGTCATCGGGAAGCTGCGGCGAAGGTCAACCCGTCATCTCGGCGAACCTCCGGCTCCGGCTCGGGCAGAGACGCACCCGATTCTTCGTTGGCTTCACGCAGTCCAGCCTCCTCGCGATCGGCTTCATCGTCCTCTCCGAGTTCCTGCTCCTCCTCATAGTCTGCGTCGGCATCACAGGCGTATTTGCCGAGCTCTGCCGAGTCGGCGGCGAACAGGCTCTGGTAGGCGCCAACGAGCTGCTGGAACAGCGGCTGCTGCTGTGAGCTGTCGGCCTCGCTGTGAGCCAGAGTCGCAGTCTCCACAACGTGGCACCAAGGCGCCGAGGCTGCAGCGGCGGCAGCAGCGGCCGCGGCGGCTGCGGCAGCGGCTGAATAGGCCGACTGAGCATCCTGCTGCTGCTGCTGATGCTGTTGCTGAGAATGATGAAGATGGCTAGGATGCTGCAGATGATGCTGGCCGCCAAGGTGCTGTCTCGGATCGTGTCTGACAGGCGATGACGCAATCATTGGTATGCCGTTCAGAGTGCGCTGGGGAGAGGTAAGACAAGCTTTCCATGCATTTTGTTTATTGCAGTTAAATATGACGCTATCATGTTAAATCTTCTCAGTTCCCGGTTAAGGACTCAGGATCTGCCCGAATTCAGATGAAGGCCTCAGGATCTGCTCAACTGCAGGTAAGAGACTCAGGATCTGCTCAACTGCATGTGAGGGACTCAGGACCTGCTCAGCTCCCGGTGAGGGACTCAGGACCTACTCAACTGCGGGTGAGGAACTCAGGATCTGCTCAAATTCAGGTGAGGGACTCAGGATCTGCTCAACTTCAGATGAGGAACTCAGGATCTGCTCAACTGCAGGTGAGGGACTCAGGACCTGCTCAACTGCATGTGAGGGACTCAGGACCTGCTCAACTTCAGATGAGGAACTCAGGATCTGCTCAACTGCAGGTGAGGGACTCAGGACCTACTCAACTGCGGGTGAGGAACTCGGGATCTGCTCAAATTCAGGTGAGGGACTCAGGATCTGCTCAACTTCAGATGAGGAACTCAGGATCTGCTCAACTGCAGGTGAGGGACTCAGGACCTGCTCAACTGCATGTGAGGGACTCAGGACCTGCTCAACTTCAGATGAGGAACTCAGGATCTGCTCAACTGCATGTGAGGGACTCAGGACCTACTCAACTGCGGGTGAGGAACTCAGGATCTGCTCAAATTCAGGTGAGGGACTCAGGATCTGCTCAACTTCAGATGAGGAACTCAGGATCTGCTCAACTGCAGGTGAGGGACTCAGGACCTGCTCAACTGCATGTGAGGGACTCAGGACCTGCTCAACTTCAGATGAGGAACTCAGGATCTGCTCAACTGCAGGTGAGGGACTCAGGACCTGCTCAACTGCGGGTGAGGGACTCAGGACCTGCTCAACTGCATGTGAGGGACTCAGGACCTGCTCAGCTCCCCGGTAAGAGACTCAGGATCTGCTCAACTGCGGGTGAGGGACTCAGGACCTGCTCAACTGCATGTGAGGGACTCAGGACCTGCTCAGCTCCCCGGTAAGAGACTCAGGATCTGCTCAACTCCCGGTGAGAGACTCAGGCTGCACTCCCGCACACTGAAAGCAGGTGCACTAGCCGGTCGCTGCGCAATTGTTGGTGGTGGAGTCAAAATTCGGGGGGGGGGGCAATAATAGTGAGGGCTTGGGCGAGCGTAACTAGAAAAAGATTAGCGACCGCGTCTCTTGGTCTCTTCCGGCACTGCCAGGGGTCTTGTTTGGTCAGGCCTTGCCAAACGCCTCCTTCCGCCGTCGCCCCCCCCCTCAAATCAGCCCGGCTGCTGCGGTTTCTGGGATCTGCTGCGACCCCCCCCCTCGGGCTAGTGGGTGGACTCAAACAAGCTGGCTGGGGAACACGGCATAGAATCCCATTATTCAGCTATTTCAGTCGGCCAGGTGTTTACGCAGCTGAGATCTCATCCTCAGGGGGGCGTGGAGCTGCACTGTGGATTTCTGCTGCTTCTGGTTCGGCAACCTCGGGGTGGACAATTTCACTGCACCTAAGCCGACCTGCACACTGCTTGTCACTCTGTCTGTCTGCCAGTACGTAAATCAATTTTTAACTGCTATTTGGTTTTGCTATTGACTTCTCATTTCTATTAAGTTGTTCTCAGAGAAGAGTTTCCCGTCATTAGAAAGGAATGAATGAATAGAATGGATTGCTAACCTAGCCAACATCACGGATGCAGGAATAGAATGGATTGCTAACCTAGCCAACATCACGGATGCAGGAATAGAATGGATTGCTAATCTAGCCAACATCACGGATGCAGGAATAGAATGGATTGCTAACCTAGCCAACATCACGGATGCAGGAATAGAATGGATTGCTAATCTAGCCAACATCACGGATGCAGGAATAGAATGGATTGCTAATCTAGCCAACATCACGGATGCAGGAATAGAATGGATTGCTAATCTAGCCAACATCACGGATGCAGGAATAGAATGGATTGCTAATCTAGCCAACATCACGGATGCAGGAATAGAATGGATTGCTAATCTAGCCAACATCACGGATGCAGGAATAGAATGGATTGCTAATCTAGCCAACATCACGGATGCAGGAATAGAATGGATTGCTAACTAGCCAACATCACGGATGCAGGAATAGAATGGATTGCTAATCTAGCCAACATCACGGATGCAGGAATAGAATGGATTGCTAATCTAGCCAACATCACGGATGCAGGAATAGAATGGATTGCTAACCTAGCCAACATCACGGATGCAGGAATAGAATGGATTGCTAACTAGCCAACATCACGGATGCAGGAATAGAATGGATTGCTAATCTAGCCAACATCACGGATGCAGGAATAGAATGGATTGCTAATCTAGCCAACATCACGGATGCAGGAATAGAATGGATTGCTAATCTAGCCAACATCACGGATGCAGGAATAGAATGGATTGCTAATCTAGCCAACATCACGGATGCAGAATAGAATGGATTGCTAATCTAGCCAACATCACGGATGCAGGAATAGAATGGATTGCTAATCTAGCCAACATCACGGATGCAGGAATAGAATGGATTGCTAATCTAGCCAACATCACGGATGCAGGAATAGAATGGATTGCTAATCTAGCCAACATCACGGATGCAGGAATAGAATGGATTGCTAATCTAGCCAACATCACGGATGCAGGAATAGAATGGATTGCTAATCTAGCCAACATCACGGATGCAGGAATAGAATGGATTGCTAACCTAGCCAACATCACGGATGCAGGAATAGAATGGATTGCTAACTAGCCAACATCACGGATGCAGGAATAGAATGGATTGCTAACTAGCCAACATCACGGATGCAGGAATAGAATGGATTGCTAACTAGCCAACATCACGGATGCAGGAATAGAATGGATTGCTAATCTAGCCAACATCACGGATGCAGGAATAGAATGGATTGCTAATCTAGCCAACATCACGGATGCAGGAATAGAATGGATTGCTAATCTAGCCAACATCACGGATGCAGGAATAGAATGGATTGCTAATCTAGCCAACATCACGGATGCAGGAATAGAATGGATTTGCTAACCTAGCCAACATCACGCATGCAGGAATAGAATGGATTGCTAATCTAGCCAACATCACGCATGCAGGAATAGAATGGATTGCTAATCTAGCCAACATCACGGATGCAGGAATAGAATGGATTTGCTAACCTAGCCAACATCACGCATGCAGGAATAGAATGGATTGCTAATCTAGCCAACATCACGCATGCAGGAATAGAATGGATTGCTAATCTAGCCAACATCACGGATGCAGGAATAGAATGGATTTGCTAACCTAGCCAACATCACGGATGCAGGAATAGAATGGATTGCTAACCTAGCCAACATCACGGATGCAAGAATAGAATGGATTGCTAATCTAGCCAACATCACGGATGACAGAACAGAATGGATTTGCTAACCTAGCCAACATCACGGATGCAGGAATAGAATGGATTGCTAACCTAGCCAACATCACGGATGCAAGAATAGAATGGATTGCTAATCTATCCAACATCACGGATGCAGGAATAGAATGGATTGCTAATCTAGCCAACATCACGGATGCAGGAATAGAATGGATTGCTAATCTAGCCAACATCACGGATGCAGGAATGGAATGGATTGCTAATCTAGCCAACATCACGGATGCAGGAATAGAATGGATTGCTAATCTAGCTAACATCACGGATGCAGGAATAGAATGGATTGCTAATCTAGCCAACATCACGGATGCAGGAATGAATGGATTGCTAATCTAGCCAACATCACGGATGCAGGAATAGAATGGATTGCTAATCTAGCCAACATCACGGATGCAGGAATAGAATGGATTTGCTAATCTGTCTTATAAATAATGAACAAAAAAGATTACCTTCTGATAGACATCCTCACCTTCTGCTGCTGGTGCTCCATCTGTTTCATGAGCAGCTGTTTCTTCTTGTCCTTGCACCGCTTGTTCTGAAACCAGACCCTGATGACTCGCGGGCTCAGGCCGGTCATCTCCACCAGCTGCTCCTTCATCAGCGCGTCCGGCCGAGGATTGGCCGCGTAGCAGGTGCGCAGCGTGTGCAGCTGCTTCTCGTTCAGCACCGTCCGGACTCGGGTCGCTTTGCTGCTGTCCTTGCCGCCGCCGCCGCCGCCGCCACAGACGGTTTTTCCGCGCTTCCCTCCGCCTGCGGCGGCGCCACTTGAAGCGCCGGTTCCACTGCCGACACCGTTGGACACAGCAGGCTCCGACGCCGTTGACTGACTCGCTGAATCCTCGTCGTTGCCTGTTTATCAGGTTAAGGGAGCGAGTCGTACGTTTCCCCAAATCAGGAGCATCTTGCATCATTTGCCGTCTTGTTCGCCAACAATATGTATTAAGCCCGAAAGGAAATGGCGCCCAGCTACCGGTCTGAGGGAATTTCGAATAGAAAAATCATTGTCCGCCCGCCAATACGAGGCCTCCGAGATCGCGTCCTGTCCTGTCTTGTCTTGTCTTGGCTTGTCTTGGCCTGTCCACCTTAATCCCTCGCTGGTGGGCTGGCACAGAAGCAGCAACAGCAGCACAGCAAGAGAAGGCAGCAGTTGGAGCAGCAGACGCCGCCACGGCCGCCGCCACCAAGTCCCGCCAGCAGACGAGGAGTCTCCTCCATCCCCCGTCTCCCCAGCAGAAAGTGGATGCCTAAAAGTATTAAAGAAAGAACACACACACACACAAACAGGCACGCACGACTAAACGTCTAGTCTTGCTTTTCTGTATGTCGTCTGATCCTTTAGACTGTGGGGTGGGTGGGTGGTCCTGTCAGGCCCTTGGGGTGGGGCACGAATGGGGGGTCCCGACTGCCTGGCCCCCTGCTACAAAGAAGCCCATTAATCACCCCGGGAAGTCCGCCTTTTTCAAGCCGGGGCGAAACGACGGTGCAGAGGATAACCTGCCCGGTCCATCCCCACACTGCTTTCCCAGATCCCACTTGTCAGTCAGGCAGTAAAGGCCAAATGTTCATGTAGGCATGACAATGGCCTGCTTTATCAACTGGACATTGGAGGTAGCTGAACCACCTGAATGCGCTCGGCAGCACAACTGAGAATTTTCAGAAATTTCACTGAGATTAAGGTTTCATTAACACAATCGGCGGACACAATCTAGGCAAATCTGCAGACACAATCTTGACATAGCTGGAGACACAATCTTGACATAGCTGGAGACACAATCTTGACATAGCTGGAGACACAATCTTGACAAATCTGCAGGCACAATCTTGACAAATCTGCAGACACAATCTCGGCAAATCTGCAGGCACAATCTCGGCAAATCTGCAGACACAATCTCGGCATATCTGCAGACACAATCTCGGCAAATCTGCAGACACAATCTCGGCAAATCTGCAGACACAATCTCGGCAAATCTGCAGACACAATCTTGACAAATCTGCAGGCACAATCTCGACACAGCCACAGACACAAGCTTAGCACAAGCCACAGGCACAAGCTTAGCACAAGCCACAGACACAAGCTTAGCACAAGCCACAGACACAAGCTCAGGGGGTCTTTCTCGAAAGCAACTTACGATCGACCATAGACGTAAGTTGGGTAAGCTACACTTACGGGTTGCTCGAAGGGCTCGCAAGTTAGCTATGCGTAAGATTGATCGCAACTTTACGAGTTCGTAACTTTGCGCAAAAGACTGTTTCTCGAAACTTTCGTATGTCTATGGTCTTTCGTAAGGTTGATCTTAACCCTACGACTGCTCGGTATCAGTCGTAAGACGCACTTAAGCACTACACCTTTTCACGTTCAATTTTGAACAAAGTCCAGTTCTAAAAAAACTAGCGGAAATTCAATTCAGACAATTCCGACTGGGGACAATTTTGTCTATGGCTAAACCTCGCTTCCGTAGCAGAATGTTTTGAACTGGGGTTTGTTGCCCCAGTCTGAATTGTCTGAATTGAATTTCCGCTAGTTTTTTTAGAACTGGACTTTGTTCAAAATTGAACGTGAAAAGGTGTAATCGCATAGTACGTGAAGCTTTAGTCAAGCCAAGTCAAGTTAAACTTTATCGAATGTGGGTCTTTCTCGAAAGCAACGATAGACTAAGTAAAGATATTTGCAGATTTATGACCATAGACATGCAACTTTTCGTTTCAGATACGACTTACGAACAGCGTAAGCCACGCAAAGTCTAAGTGAGTTTTGAGAAAGCGTCTTACGAGCAAACTTACGCTACACGTAAATTTCTTTCTTACGATCTAACTTACCATAGAACTTACGTGAGTTTCGAGAAACACCCCCCAGAAGTCTCAATGCACCCCATATGCCAATATTCCATGATTGAGACCATCGAGCTTTTGCAGTCAAATTGAAATAGGAATCCTAGCGCCGACTATTCGCTATCGCAATCCTGTTTGAACTGCAAAAGCCAGCGCTGAATCTCAGTCCAGACCTTCTCAGGATCGTGACTAAACCGCTATTTCAAAGTGACGGCCATGCTCTAGCCGAAAATGAAATTGGAAAGTTTTATAAAGTCAAATTGGGGATATAAAATATTGGGATTTAGATTGGCGTGGTGGGGGGATAATCTCGACGCGAGTGGCTCTCGGCAGATCCCAGATATAAACCCGGGACTTCACAAATTATCTGCCCATAAGAGGCTCTTCATGCAGATGCAATTCTCAAACACTTCTCTTATCAAATTGATGGGAAGCGATGAGAACCTTCTGTTTTGGCAGTTTCCCCTCAAATTGCATCTGAAGGGCCTACTTGATGTTTTCTGACAGTTTCAGGTCAATAAAATTCAATTTTCACCCACCATTGATAGATGAAGCTGTCAAATTAAAACCACCATCATGTTGTCAATCTGCTGTCTGCTATCAACCTGAAGCTATCAACCTGAAGCTATCAACCTGAAGCTATCAACCTGAAGCTATCAACCTGAAGCTATCAGCCTGAAGCTATCAGCCTGAAGCTATCAACCTGAAGCTATCAACCTGAAGCTATCAACCTGAAGCCCAGCGGAGCCCATTGCTCACACTCCATATCCGGGTGCAGCTGGTTCACCCCGCTGCTGCCAATGCTGTCGCCCGGGCTGCCAACGCCGACAATGTGCGACGTCGGCTGCTGTTGCGGCGACCTCTGCGTTGTCGACGACGCGTCGACGAAATCTCCAGTGAGCAGCGCGTCAAAGTCGGCCCGACAGTAGATGCCGCCGTCGTCGCGTCTAACGCCGAATTCTTCGCCTGGAACCAGCTGTCTGGCGCAGGCCTGGCAGCGGAAGCAGGTCACGTGATAGAGGCGGGACTGGGCGCGCATCACCGGCTCGGACTTGACCAGGGCGACGCTGCACTTGGCGCACCGGCTGCCGAACAGCCTGGAGAGGTGAAAGCGAGGCGAGCGGTTTGAGTGAGGGGGAGAGGGTAGGCAAAGGGAATGGAGATGATGCATGTAGAGGGTGTAGAGGAGAGGACGGAGATGATGCAGAGGAGAGGGCGGAGATGATGCAGAGGAGAGGGCGGAGAGGGTGTAGAGGAGAGGACGGAGATGATGCAGAGGAGAGGGCGGAGAGGGTGTAGAGGAGAAGGCGGAGATGATGCAGAGGAGAGGGCGGAGATGATGCAGAGGAGAGGGCGGAGATGATGCAGAGGAGAGGGCGGAGATGATGCAGAGGAGAGGGCGGAGATGATGCGGAGGAAAGACGATCAAAAAATCGTCTCTAAATTTTTCCCAATTAGCTCGTATTGAGAGAATTTTTAGTGAGCCAGCAGGGAGACGGTGAAGGAAGGGATAAAAGTAAACGGACATTCGATAGGGTATTTATCGTTCTGCGTTGTGAGATACGCGTTCATTTGAATAGAGATATCCACAATCTACATGGACTTGGTGGTCCATGACTGGCGAGTCCAGGTCTACGTAGCAGAGGGCAGAGGCCCTTATCCACTTAAGACTTCCCCCTTCCCTATAGGAGTTTGGCGCAGCGCATGAGGTAAGGGAGGCAGGCAGATGAGCCGGTCTGTAAGCTCGTGCATGTTCTCTCGTTTGTATGCCGCATGCCCCCCAGGAAGCCGGAAGCGTTTTTCAATGGCCCAGAATGTGTAGGGTCACCTCCGGTATTTCTGAGTACAGTTGCATGCTGCAGCTGGGTCTCCAAGATGTTTTCGCTCCATCGCTTGGCAATTTTAGAGGAGAAAGCGAGTGTCCATTTTGTTTGCCTCACGGCATCGGGGCCTGGGGGATGCGTGGGCTGAAGGCGTGAAAAGTTTCTAAACTATAAGATGGCTAAGCTCAGACTATATGCTCATGCTAATACCCGATGACTACTTATTGATCATGCTCATAATACCACATGAGTATTAATTGATCATGCTCATAATACCATATGACTATTCAATGATCATGCTCATAATACCATATGACTATTCAATGATCATGCTCGTAATACCATATGACTATTCAATGATCATGCTCATAATACCAGATGACTATTCAATGATCATGCTCATAATACCATGACTATTCAATGATCATGCTCATAATACCAGATGACTATTCAATGATCATGCTCATAATACCATGACTATTCAATGATCATGCTCATAATACCATGACTATTCAATGATCATGCTCATAATACCATATGACTATTCAATGATCATTCTCATAATACCATGACTATTCAATGATCATGCTCATAATACCATGACTATTCAATGATCATGCTCATAATACCATGACTATTCAATGATCATGCTCATAATACCATGACTATTCAATGATCATGCTCATAATACCATGACTATTCAATGATCATGCTCATAATACCATGACTATTCAATGATCATACCCATATTACCTGGCATAGTCATCTCTGCAATAGGGTTTGCCATCGCGCACAAAGCAGGTCCTGAACTGGTTCAGCTCAGTCGAGCACTCGGTGCATTTCAAACAGCCGATGTGCCACTCCAGATCCGGCTGCACCCGAAGGATGTACGGGTCCGTGATGTCGCTGCCGCAGCCAGTGCAAACTGGCGGTCTCTGCTGCTGCTGATGCTGCTGCTGCATCCACCAGTGGCAACTGGAATTATTGTCATAGTCTCTATTGTCCTCAGATAAGTCCATTGTTCCCATAGTCATGACTGCAGCAAGTCTGGCTACAATACGAATGCGACCATTTATGCAGAAGATTAACCCCCGCCGCACACAAGCTGGCTAGTTATAAACGGGCTGATGCTCCAGCTCGTTTCTGATTGGCTGCTAAGGCCCGCCAGTGCTCCACCAATGGAAGGGCCTAAGGAGAAGGCCTCTGCGAACTATAAGTCGCTTGCCTCTTAAACACTTGAACTGCTGCAATAGCTTGATTTTAATCAGGTTAGATGCATGAATAATATACTCAATGTGGCAGTGTTACACTGCAACATAAGTCTTCAAGCTTGCTTCTCCCACTAAGGATTAAAATGGTATGATCCCAGGCTCAGTTGGCTCAATTTTTTAAGAAGTCAAGCATTCAATTAAAGACAGATTCAGCCCACTTTTTAGACGATTGTCTGTGACCAAAGCCGTGCTTGTATTTTTTGTTCTTTCATCAGAGTGACTTTGTCCGAATTTAACTGCTCTGTCTGTGTCTTAACTTCAATGCCTTCAATAACTTCAATGCTATGGTGTTTTGACCATAGACGAAAGTAGCTCGTAGAAACATTGGTTGAATATGATTGGCAGTGTCTTGAAATGAATGAAAGCCACAACTGGACTGACTGGTGTCCAGTTTAAAGTAAAACCTGTGGGAGTTACTTCCTCAATTAAACTCTGCTCTGCGGGTGGTCTTTCCTCTCTTTTTTATGCCATTTCTTTTCTTTTCTTTTCTTTTCTTTACATTTCTTTTCCAGAGCTATTTTCTCCCAATCTTGACCTACACTGTTTTAATCCCAAATCCTAAGTGGCCCGCACTTGATCCAGGTTCTGTATTAGTTATCTAAGTAAGCCGCAGTTTTGCTGTAGTGCAGAAGACAACTTCATGCTGACGGTAGACACATAAAAATGAGCGATAGACAGACTGAGAGTGAAAGAAAGAGAGGAGAGGTCATGAGATAAGATGTATAAAATCGAAGCGCCCACCAAAAATGATGTTGAGTCGATTGGACTTAAAAGTTAAGCGTTCATGCAGATTGATCAATATTAGCATGGAAGTGAAACTTGATACGAGCGTATAACAAGGAACATGCAGAATTTTCGGCGTTGTGAAATTTCGGTCTAATTAAATAGAGAAATAGAGAAATAGAGAGAGAAAGAGATGGAGAGGGAGATGGAAAGGGGGATTGAATGAAAGAGAGATATAGAGAATAGAGATATAGAGAGATATAGTGAAGGAAGGGAGATAGAGAGAGGGAGATAGAGAGGGGGAGATAGAGAGGGGGAGATAGAGGATGAGGGAGATGAGAGAGGGAGTAGAGAGAGGGAGATAGAGAGGGGGAGATAGAGAGAGGGAGATAGAGAGAGGGAGAAAGAGGATGAGGGAGATAGAGGATGAAGGAGATTGAAAGAGGGAGATAGAGGATGAGGGAGATAGAGGATGAAGGAGATTGAAAAAGGGGGATAGAGGATAAGGAAGATAGAGAGAGGGAGGGAGATAAAGAGAGAGAGGAGATAGAGAGAGGGAGATAGAGGATGAGGGAGATTGAGAGAGGGAGAGAGGATGAGGGAGATAGAGAGAGGGAGGGAGATAGAGAGAGGGAGGGAGATAGAGAGGGGTAGATAGAGGATGAGGGAGATAGAGAGGGGTAGATAGAGGATGAGGGAGATAGAGAGGGGTAGATAGAGGGTGAGGGAGATAGAGAAGGGTAGATAGAGGATGAGGGAGATAGAGAGAGAGAGAGGGAGATGGAGAGAGAGGGGGAAAGAGGGGGGAGATAGAGAGGCTGGCGGAGGAAGCGGTGCTATCACATAGCAGACCACATAAAGGTTAAAAACGCATCGGCATCAACCGTGCGATGAACTGACTGCAGACCCGCTAGCTCTGTGCACACACAGCTATGAATCGTAAAGTTCGAGTTAGGCATTTCAAGGAAAATTATGGAGTCAGTTATAAGGCTCTATAGCTGTCCCCGGTGCAAGCCGGAGTCCTGATATCTGATGATACCTGGAGTTTCGGATCAGGAGGGGGTATAGGGGGGGGGGGGAGAGGTTGCCGATGAAACTGCTCCCGAACCCCTCCCCCCGCTGCTCCTGCTTGCTTTGAGCTCAGAGTCTGCAACCGGAAGGGAAGCGGGTGACAGATCTTCTGGTTTGATCGCGCTGGGGGCAGGGTTGGGGATCGAATGATGGGGGTTAGCTCTATGGTGTGTCTACAGACCATCTGCAGGATAAGCCTGCATGGGTGCAGTAGGGGTGGGGCAAAACCCCCCTCTGACTCGGGAGTCGAAAAACTGAGGAAGTTTAAAATTCAATCTTCACAGCATATCTATAGGCATATATTACGTTGATTCGCGAAATTTAGTATAATCTTTTGTGCCATTGTAAGAGCGTAAACAGTTAATAAAACTGTAATTCTACTGTAGAATAATGTCTGAAAATTCACTAGTAAATTGACATCCATAGAAAATTGACAGTCTTAATAATACGCATAATCATCACAGGAGGGTTGCGCAACGCTTTCGGGGACATGGTCCCACAGCCAGTGCTGACGGCAATGCTGACTTCTGAGCACAGTCAAGCTACTCTGCCCCCTGACACATGCCAATCCATCGAAATTGTCCATCATTGAAGAAAGTTGATTCAGAATAAAATACATGTAGGCTCCAAAACTTCGTGTTTCCAGGGAATCCTGTGAAATAAATCCGGCACTCCAGCAAGGTAAGAGACTCAGACTGGAGCTTTTCCAACGACCCCAGGAGTTGACAAACTCTCCAGTCTGTTTGACTTTTTCTTCCTTTGCTTTCCCCTGTCTCTCCTCTCCCCTCCTCTCTTGTTTTCTGTTCGATTCGTTCGGTGCGATGGCAGGCCGTCGGCCCATGCAGCAGCTCAAGAGGAGCTCCAGGAGCTGTCCTGCCGCGCGTGTCCGGTCCGCGTCTACTCAGCTGGCCCGCCCTCGCCAGCTCAAACAAAACAAGGCCGTCGGGCCCTTCTAAAATAATAAGACTATACAGCCGCATCTATAAACATGAAGTGCGCAAGCCGAAACGAGAAGGGAACCCGCGCTTCTTCCGGCTTGCGCTTCGAGCCCCCCCCCCCCCCAACCCTTCTGTCTCTACTCCGACAGGAAGTTTGATTGTTGACCGAAGGATGCTGCGACACGACATCCAACGAAGTTTTCCTGGCTTGAATATTCGAGTAGTATAGAGAAGTTTTAAGACTGATTTTTTGAAGGGCCCAGCAGCGCAAGTTGGGGAGATTTGTCTTAGGCAAACAGAGCAGCAGAAGGCTAGGGAGGCCCGTGGATGAGTTCAACTTCAATATACTGATTTAAAGTTATTCTGTCGAATTTCCAGAACAGTCTGCTTTGGTTGCCAAGCCGGTCTCCAGCAGAGTCGGGCCTGTCGTCAGGAAGTCTTCATTGTTTACTGTTGTTGCGGGTTACGCAAACGCAATCGAAAGCGCAGCGAGTTTGGCCGGCAGCAATTAATGATAATTGCCCAGATGGAGGGAGATCTCGTCAGGAGGGGAAATGCGAGGGGAATATAAAACGCTGGCCATGCACCGGGTGTGGCCGGTTCACCTGGACTAAATAGCTGCTTTTGCAGTCTGCGTCTGTCTGTTTCCTGCTCAGGAAGGCGGGCAGATGGAGCCGGCCTCGGATGGGTCAGCTCAGCAAAGGCGAGCTCCGAGGAACAAGACTCCATATTGATGAAGCTGCCATAACTCCCTATCCGCCAGCATTGCGGATGCTGGGGGGGGGGGTGGCTCTCTATCAACTGTCCAGGAAATGCTTGTCCGCCATTAAAGATGGCCGCTGCCGTCCCATCCATGCACAGCGGCGAGCAGTATTGAGGAAACCTCAATGTTCAGGCATAGATGGCTGTGGATTTGGGCCGGACGTTCAGGATGCTGGGAGCCTCATCGGGTGCGGTGCAAGGTTTGGTTATCGCGGTTACAGCCTCCTCACAACCCCCTCCCCATTCGGGATGACAAAGATGACGCTTCGCGCCTTGAAAGGTGAAAGCTCTCTCTGTGTGGGAGGCTCTGACGAGCGTGTCAGTGGAGAAAACAGTCGTCAGTCCCTCGCGCAGTCCACGGTAGGAATTCCCCAGTTCTCCCATTATGTAATTTTAGCCTCAAGAAGCCTCACTAGCAGCGGCTGATGACACGCCCTGTCAAGCAGATTTAGAAACTTTCGAAGCCGGAATTTTTTTGTTTAACTGAACTGTTTAATGACGCTATTGTGAATCATTTTTGCTGCTCCGACCATGTGAAACTCGCAAAAAGAGAAAAAGAGAAAACAACGCACAATAATTTAAAGCCAAAAAAAACTTTTGTCTAATTGAATTTAGCTAATGGACTCCGCTTGGGCTGTGGGATATCCGTAGAAAAATACCTGCAAAAAAGGAAAAAAGGAGAAAAGGTGTCCGCTAGAAGGTGAGACAGAGAGCCAATCCTCATATCTTACTTTACTCTCCATGTCAGTGTCAAAATTATTTGAGCTGAGTGCTTCCTGGCCTTTGAGTTGGCAATCGGTGACCGAAAGACTAAAGAGCTTTCTTTTAAGCCAGCTTTGTGCAGGAATTAGGCGAATTAGTTTCGATTGGGAGATGCTTTGAGGCATAAAAAATTGCTGGGCAAATGAGATGTGCGACCGTGTCGGGCAGACTCAAAGTTGGACGAGTGCTTTGTTTACAACAGCTCAGTGAGAGTCTAAATACACTGATATCTGAGTTTGGCGCCTAATTAATGAACATCGAGGGCGCTGATATCTGAGTTTGGCGCCAAATTAATGAGCATCGAGGGCGCTGATATCTGAGTTTGGCGCCTAATTAATGAGCATCGAGGGCGCTGATATCTGAGTTTGGTGCCTAATTAATGAGCATCGAGGGCGCTGATATCTGAGTTTGGCGCCTAATTAATAAGCATCGAGGGCGCTGATATCTGAGTTTGGCGCCGAATTATTGAGCATCGAGGGCGCTGATATCTGAGTTTGGCGCCTAATTAATGAGCATCGAGGGCGCTGATATTTGAGCTTTGGCGCCTAATTAATGAGCATCGAGGGCGCTGATATTTGAGCTTTGGCGCCTAATTAACGAGCATCGAGGGCGCTGATATTTGAGCTTTGGCGCCTAATTAACGAGCATCGAGGGCGCTGATATTTGAGCTTTTGCGCCGAATTAATGAGCATCGAGGGCGCTGATATTTGAGCTTTTGCGCCGAATTATTGAGCATCGAGGGCGCTGATATCTGAGTTTTGGCGCCTAATTAATGAGCATCGAGGGCGCTGATATCTGAGTTTGGCGCCGAATTAATGAGCATAGAGGGCGCTGATATTTGAGCTTTGGCGCCGAATTATTGAGCATCGAGGGCGCTGATATTTGAGCTTTGGCGCATAATTAACGAGCATCGAGGGCGCTGATATTTGAGCTTTTGCGCCGAATTAATGAGCATCGAGGGCGCTGATATTTGAGCTTTTGCGCCGAATTAATGAGCATCGAGGGCGCTGATATTTGAGCTTTTGCGCCGAATTAATGAGCATCGAGGGCGCTGATATTTGAGCTTTGGCGCCGAATTAATGAGCATCGAGGGCGCTGATATCACTGCACTTCGCAGTCCATATTCTCCGTTTCAATCCCAGCGTGCTGTCCTTGTATTGAATAAGGTCAAAGCTCCTTCGATCACGCTACATGACGTCACTTTTGTCACGTGAGACCTGCCTCCCTCGTTTTTCGCTGCGTGATTGAATTGATTGAATTGTTCCTAGTAGCACCAGAAATGAGACGACGCGCCTGCGTATCTCAATTGGATCTCAACCTGACTGAACTTAACTGCACAGAACAAAGCGCACAGAACCACAGACTGAGTTGTTCGAGAAAATGAATTAATTTTATTAAACTAATTACAATTTCAATTCAATTAAACCAATCAGCTTAAAGCATTTTAAATGAAATTGAACACGAGTCTGTAAGCAACGAAGTGTTTCGCGCCCTGCTTGAAATTCCTTAGTTGCAGTGAGGAGTTTGCTTTTTCTATTTGCTAAATAAAGTCTAACCCAGTGAAATAAAACTTCCTGAAATTTTCTTTGTCGACAAAGAAATCGCCTGATGATTTGTTTTTCTACCGGGGACAGATCTCTACAAGGAATTGTGGCAACGTCTTGGTCACGCACTCTCCGGGTCTTCTACCTGAGGCTCGGCAGCTGCTGCAGAACTTCATTTAGTCTGTCCCCATGGCGCCCAGACTGGTGCAGGACCGGAGCAGCTGGTGCCACCGCGAACAAAAGCCGCCTGGAAGTTGTTTTTGCCACAGACTTTAGTGCTTGCTTATAGCCGGATAAAAAAATTATCCCTCAAATACACAGTTAGAATCATTTCGCTCTCAACTAAGCCTCGTTCAGTTCAATCATTTAATTGAAGTGGAAGATAAACTTATGATCAAATTGTACTGCGTCCCACCAAAGGACCAAGATTAAAGGGTCCATTTCCCATTTCCTTTGGCTTCCCACCAAAGGACCAAGATTAAAGGGTCCATTTCCCATTTCCTTTGGCTTCCCACCAAAGGACCAAGATTAATGGAAATGGCGTCCCACTAAAGGACCAAGATTAATAGAAATGGCGTCCCACTAAAGGACCAAGATTAAGGGAAATGGCGTCCCACCCACTAAAGGACCAAGATTAAGGGAAATGGCGTCCCACCCACTAAAGGACCAAGATTAAGGGAAATGGCGTCCCATCCACTAAAGGACCAAGATTAAGGGAAATGGCGTTTCAACTACTAAAGGACCAAGATTAAGGAAAATGGCGTTCCAACCACTAAAGGACCAAGATTAAGGGAAATGGCGTCCCACCCACTAAAGGACCAAGATTAAAGGAAAATGGCGTCCCACCAAAGGAACAAAATTAAAGGGTCCATTTCCCTTTTTTGGCTTCCCACCAAAGGACCAAGATTAATAGAAATGGCGTCCCACTAAAGGACCAAGATTAAGGGAAATGGCGTCCCACCCACTAAAGGACCAAGATTAAAGGAAAATGGCGTCCCACCAAAGGAACAAAATTAAAGGGTCCATTTCCCTTTTTTGGCTTCCCACCAAAGGACCAAGATTAATAGAAATGGCGTCCCACTAAAGGACCAAGATTAAGGGAAATGGCGTCCCACCCACTAAAGGACCAAGATTAAGGGAAATGGCGTCCCACCCACTAAAGGACCAAGATTAAAGGAAAATGGCGTCCCACCAAAGGACCAAGATTAATAGAAATGGCGTCCCACTAAAGGACCAAGATTAAGGGAAATGGCGTCCCACCCACTAAAGGACCAAGATTAAGGGAAATGGCGTCCCACCCACTAAAGGACCAAGATTAATGGAAATGGCGTTCCAACCACTAAAGGACCAAGATTAATGGAAATGGCGTCCCACCAAAGGACCAAGATTAAAGGAAAATGGCGTCCCACCAAAGGACCAAAATTAAGGGAAATGGCGTCCCACCAAAGGACCAAGATTAGGGAAATGGCATTCCACCCAATGAAATAGTTGCCCGCAGCCGAATTTCATAGATAACAATGCAACAAACGCGCTAATATTTGGTAGCTAAGCGAAACACCGATGCAACAAAAACCAGAAATAATAAGCAACTAATTGCGAATGATTGCAAAATTTAATGATCACTTTTTGTTGGCAGCTCCAAACAGGGGGTTGCAATGATTGAACAATAGAAAAAATTACCTTGGCTTACAATCTGTTAGACCTGTGAATGCCAACCGAAATAACCCAGAGAATTTGTGACGGTAAGCGGGTGCCATCAGCTGATTCTCCCTTTCTCCTCTCTCTCTCTCTCGCTGCTCTATTTTTTTTACTAATCACTTTAAGCTAGCGGGGTCTCAAGTGGTTTTGTTTAATCCACTTAAAAAAGCAACGCCGGCACGACAGCAGCTGAGAGCAAAAAATGAACCAAATTAAAATTTTCTGACTTTTTCAGTTTAAATTTTAATATGCCTGGGCTGGTCTAAACATCGCTTTTTAGAATCATTTTTAAAAAGAAACGAGTCGCAAATACACTTCTAAATATACTACTAGTGAGTAGTGAATGATGTAGCGCATCGCTTATAAATGCAAGTAGGTTTAGGAGCAGAGAAGTCTCAGGCAAAGGAGGTGGCGGATGTCAGATGAGACAGTCAAGTGTCAGACATAAGAGAGACAAGTGTCAGAAATAAGAGAGAGAGTCAAATGTCAGACAAAAGAGAGACAGTCAAGTGTCAGACTTTAGACAGTCAAGTGTCAGACTAAAGAGAGACAGTCAAGTGTCAGACAAAAGAGAGACAGTCAAGTGTCAGACAAAAGAGAGACAGTCAAGTGTCAGACATAAGAGAGATAGTCAAGTGTCAGACAAAAGAGAGACAGTCAATTGTCAGACAAAAGAGCGACAGTCAAGTGTCAGACATAAGAGAGACAGTCAAGTGTCAGACTAAAGAGAGACAGTCAAGTGTCAGACATAAGAGAGACAGTCAAGTGTCAGACTAAAGAGAGACAGTCAAGTGTCAGACTAAAGAGAGACAGTCAAGTGTCAGACATAAGAGAGACAGTCAAGTGTCAGACATAAGAGAGAGAGTCAAGTGTCAGACATAAGAGAGACAGTCAAGTGTCAGACAAAAGAGAGACAGTCAAGTGTCAGACATAAGAGAGACAGTCAAGAAGTGTCAGACATAAGAGAGACAGTCAAGTGTCAGACATAAGAGAGACAGTCAAGTGTCAGACATAAGAGAGACAGTCAAGTGTCAGACAAAAGAGAGACAGTCAAGTGTCAGACATAAGAGAGACAGTCAAGTGTCAGACTAAAGAGAGACAGTCAAGTGTCAGACTAAAGAGAGACAGTCAAGTGTCAGACATAAGAGAGACAGTCAAGTGTCAGACATAAGAGAGACAGTCAAGTGTCAGACATAAGAGAGAGAGTCAAGTGTCAGACATAAGAGAGACAGTCAAGTGTCAGACTAAAGAGAGACAGTCTTTGTTTACAAAAGTTTTTTGTTTTAATCTTGTCTATCACTTACAAATCGATGTGGCATCGATGTCGCCTCAGCGATGTGACATTGGCGCTGGAAAATTGTGGCAGTAATACAACGAAGATCGAGTTCTAAATTTCTATGAGAAAATGACTGTAAATTATGTCAGCTAGATTCCATATCTGTAAAGTTCTGTGCCACATTGATCCCACTAAGGCTGTAGTGCGAGATTATAATTAAAATTCTTAATTAACTTTTGTAGAACCGAATGCTTCAAGCAAATTTTTATTAGAGCTCAGCTCTGTAATTAGACCTAAGCGATTGTATTTATATTCAGCATTGAAAAGTAATATGGCTATTAGTAGTATGACTGAAATCATTTATTAGGAAAAATTTTTTGGCGAAATTGAAAAGAAAATAAGAGAAAATACGCTCGTAGCTCTAGTTATGTGCCACATGTCTCACCTATTAGACAGATGCATCACCTGTTAGACAGGTGGGACGTCGCTTGTTAGACAGGTGTGACGTCGCTTGTTAGACAGGTGTGACGTCGCTTGTTAGACAGGTGTGACGTCGCTTGTTAGACAGGTGTGACGTCGCTTGTTAGACAGGTGTGACGTCGCTTGTTAGACAGGTGGGACGTCGCTTGTTAGACAGGTGGGACGTCGCTTGTTAGACAGGTGTGTCACCTGCTAGACAGATATGACGTCGCTTGTTAGACAGGTGTGTCACTGTTAGACAGGTGTGTCAACTGTTAGACAGGTGTGTCAACTGTTAGACAGGTGTGTCACTGTTAGACAGGTGTGTCACTGTTAGACAGGTGTGTCAACTGTTAGACAGGTGTGTCACTGTTAGACAGGTGTGTCAACTGTTAGACAGGTGTGTCACTGTTAGACAGGTGTGTCAACTGTTAGACAGGTGTGTCAACTGTTAGACAGGTGTGTCAACTGTTTAGACAGGTGTGTCAACTGTTTAGACAGGTGTGTCAACTGTTTAGACAGGTGTGTCAACTGTTTAGACAGGTGTGTCAACTGTTTAGACAGGTGTGTCAACTGTTTAGACAGGTGTGTCAACTGTTTAGACAGGTGTGTCAACTGTTTAGACAGGTGTGTCAACTGTTTAGACAGGTGTGTCAACTGTTTAGACAGGTGTGTCAACTGTTTAGACAGGTGTGTCAACTGTTTAGACAGGTGTGTCAACTGTTTAGACAGGTGTGTCAACTGTTTAGACAG
Source organism: Macrostomum lignano (assembly GCA_002269645.1). Lineage (NCBI taxonomy): Eukaryota > Metazoa > Platyhelminthes > Macrostomidae > Macrostomum > Macrostomum lignano. Next base: position 38,720 of record NIVC01002729.1, read on the forward strand.
GTGTGTCAACTGTTTAGACAGGTGTGTCAACTGTTTAGACAGGTGTGTCAACTGTTTAGACAGGTGTGTCAACTGTTTAGACAGGTGTGTCAACTGTTTAGACCGGTGTGTCAACTGTTAGACAGGTGTGTCAACTGTAAAATAGGGGTGCCATCATAAAGTAAATCTTATAAATACAGTAAAAATTGCCTTAAACGAAGCATAGAGATAGTCTAATTAGATCCAGGCAGAATTCATCTTTAAATAATTTAAAAATCAAGGGTGCAATGAGTTCGGTTCGATACAGATTATTACGAGCTATTTTATTGAAATTAAAAGTAATTTTTAAACGGAAGTCTACCAACCAGCCACATGACTTGCGCGTCACTTTCGCCTATCCACCTAATTCGAAATCGGAAGAGTTTTCCTGATGTATAACTTTTTCATTGCTCGAGGTTCATCCTCTTAAGGCAGTAAACAGTTCGTTCGCATTCGATAAGCTCGTACAAGTAAATCCTGGAAAAGTTAATTTTCAGTCTTTGCAGCGACGAATTTCACATTTCCGGCCCCAATGGCTATCGTGAGGGCATCGATTACTGGTGTATTTACCCGCGTGTCCAGACTGTACATGTGGATGCATGTATGAGGCTGTTAGTCATGCCTAATAAACACAGATGTCGAAGCATTACAATACAAACCCAATAGCTTATTTGGGTAGGCATTAAAGCCTATAATTATAAATCACTTTTAAAATGGGTACGCGGAGCTCATGGACAACCAGCGTATGGAGTTCTTAATTTTGAATCTTGGAATAGAAAACTCGTGTCGTTAAGCATGGATTTCTAGTTATAGATGTACGTGTAGCTATATGCACGTGTAGATTTCGGAACGGTTGCTTGGGTTTTTAGAAATACATTAAGAACCAATAGAGTAACTGTTTAATAGACGCTCGTGTTAGTATCAAGGACTTCTAGACTAACTAGTCTAGTTTAGTCTAGAAGTCCTTGGTTAGTATCTGTATGAATTCTACTAGCATAAAAGTCTGGAAAGGAAAGCGTATATACTGCACCGAATTTCCTTGTAGCTACAGAAATTTAAGCCTGGTCATTTGCTGAAAGCATTCCAATAAAAGCTACATAGCCTATATCAAGAGAGGACTGAGAGATATACAAGGCTGTGCAGAGCCAGCTGACACATTTAATCAGTTTTATCAGATCCAATAGTTTTATAAACTTGTCACCATCGCTCCTTTATAGACTTTATAGTTAGCAGCTTTCAACCTGCGCCAGGTCTTTCAGGTGAATTTCTGAATTTCCTATATATTTCGCATTTATCGCAACAGGTTTTCAGTGGACGAATACAACTAAGAGCAACAGGTATGAGCTTTCTGCAACGATGCATCTGGCCTCATGGAAGGTAAGTAAAAATGATTACTCGTTTGAAAAATTAAAATCGTAGATTTTGCAGCAGAATTTTCAATATAATAAAACCCATTTTGCCCCTCTTTCAGCGACGAGAATTTGCACCTGGCAGACAGACAAGACGCCGAGACCCGCTACAGCAGCTGGCTGGTGATGTCGCCCATTGAGTTCCCCGGTCGAGAACCCGGGACTGTGACTTTTTCAAGGCGGGTGAGTAACGTCGCTGTAGAGCATTCAAAATTACAGTGGTAGATTTTTTTCATCATGACCGGCTTTTGCTGTGAAACGCATTTTAACATAGCTACAAGTAGTTGTATCCTCTGAAAGACCCCGTGGAAGTAGTTGTGTCCTCTGAGACCCCGTGGAAGTAGTTGTGTCCTCTGAGACCCCGTGGAAGTAGTTGTGGCCTCTGAGACCCCGTGGAAGTAGTTGTGGCCTCTGAAAGACCCCCGTGGAAGCATTTATGTCCTCTGAAAGACCTCGTGGAAGTAGTTGTGGCCTCTGAAAGACCTCGTGGAAGTAGTTGTGTCCTCTGAAAGACCCCGTGGAAGTAGTTGTGTCCTCTGAGACCCCGTGGAAGTAGTTGTGGCCTCTGAAAGACCCCCGTGGAAGTATTTATGTCCTCTGAAAGACCCCGCGAAAGTAGTAGTGGCCTCTGAAAGACCCCGTGGAAGTAGTTGTGTCCTCTGAAAGACCTCGTGGAAGTAGTTGTGGCCTCTGAAAGACCCCCTAGTTGTGTCGTCTGAAAAACAACGTGGAATAAGTTGTGGCTTCTGAAAGACCCTGTGGAAGTAGTTGTGTCCTGAAGGCTCTGGACGAAGTGGCGTCCAAAGGACTCAAATATCTTTTCAGGCACTTTTTTCTGATGCATCATCTAATTGTTGCACCTTCTCCGCGACACAGCACTGGAAGCGACAGTTCTTTGAGCTATCGCTGGTCCGCGGCCAGACCACCCAGGACACCAACCGGTTCCATCTGATCTGCTATTCCAAAAACGATCGCAACAAGCGACCGAAAGGCTGCATCGATCTGAACACTGTGACGGACCTGCGCAAGATGTCCGTGCCACCGGATGAACTGCTGGCGACGCTGAGCAGGAAGCATCTCTGCGAGGATTGCCAGTTGATGGATGCCGACCCTAGGCGTCGAGTTCTCATCTGCGATCAGCTGCCGTTCTTCAGCTTCGAGGCGATGTTCGGCGAGCACCGCGGTCGGGTCTACTTGTTGGCTGAGGATGCCAGGCAGATGCTGGATTGGGTGAGGCTGCTCTGCTCAGTTTTTTGTGCATTTATTCTTGCGTCTTTTTGAGAAGATGCTCAAACCAAAGAGCACCTTGTCAAGAAGGTGCTTAGAAAAATATGCTCTTTGGCTTGTATCTTTCTGCAGATTTCACAGTTTACATCACCAAGCGTTCAACCGACGCTTTCCAGGTGCGCCAATTAAGCTCCGCTTGCGGCATGCCAGACGCTCAAAACGCGAAACCCCTAGGAATGCCACATGCCATTCCATCACCGGTAACGCCTGTAGCTCCGCTTCTGCCAATTCCTCGACCTTGGGGCGGTGAAGTCAACGCCAACACTAACCGGCGTCGCTCTGGCAGTCCAGATGGCCGCCACCAGCCTGTTGTTGACTCGGCTGTCGACTTTGAAATCTACAACAGTTCGGCTTTAGCTGATTTAGCTGACGAGACCTACGGAGTTGTTGGGGGAAATCAATTAGCTGACGAGACCTACGGAGTTGTTGGGGGAAATCAATCAGCTGACGAGACCTACGGCAATCTGCTGAGCTCAAGCCGCGATGACACCTATGGAGAACTGCTGAACACAACCGGAGATGACACCTACGGAGATCTTCGAAACGCTGGCAGTCAAGAGGACGACGGCCTCTACGGGCGTATTGATGCTGCCAGTCTAAAAAAGAAAATGATGACGACAACTGCGCCCGGGGCGGCGGTAGCCAGGGAGAGCGTCGATAGTGGCGCATTCGACGCGCCGCCGAGCATCGCGCCGCGCCAGTTCCGGCCGCAGAATAGCGGCAAAGGCGTAGTCAGGCAGTCGTCTACAGACTACGAAAACCTCAACCAGCTTAGTGCGTTGGTTGGCGCCGCTAATGCACCAGATAATGTGTACGGCAACGTGTCGGACATGCAAAAGTGACCTTCTGCCGCAGTTTGCTCACTTGCAAAAACACTCTGTGGATTGTCAATTTTCCTCCTGTGGTTTCTTCTCATCGAACATCTATACGTAATGAATGGCTTCAATCAATTCAATACGCCCAGTGAATTTTTGTATTGCACACGTGAATTTCGGCGACTGTTAACAGAACACAAAATTAAGCTTAATTTACGTAGGATAGCATGCAGGGTTTAGACAGAATTATCTTTAATCTTTAATCCATAAATCACATGACGAAATTTTTCCTTAGCTATTTAATGGCTGTGTGAATGAGCCTTCCCTTTGAGAATTCATTTGATATATATGGTCCGGTGTGTCAATTATGACTTCATTAACGAAGACTCTAAATTTTAGTTTAATTTGCGAGCGTACTACTATAGTACGAGCGTATATCCGATTTATAGGGATTTTTAGCCCTGTCAAAATGGTGAAAATCATTTGAATTTAGGATAGGCTCCCCTTCCAAGCAAAAAGCTTCCATTTTGTCATTGTATTTTTGCTAAGCTAGACTTTTAACTATATGATAAAATTAAATTTAAAAAGTCGAAAACTTTTTTAAGAAATTAACTGTTGTAAATTTTTCAGTGCCTTTCTGGCTGTAATTTTAACTACTTAAATAATTACACTATTTTTTGAAAATCTATATTAAGCACTAATTTTGTACATATTTCTCTGCAAATTTCTATACAAAACTAATAAAAATTAAACGAAAATGGCTAAGATATTTCTCCCTCTCCGTAGTTACGTCTCAACAGTTTAAACAGTTAAGCCAAATCCAAGGACGATTTTAATTCATAATTTAGCAGTCATTGTAATTCATACTTTTTAAATAAATTTGATAGAAATCCTCAAATAATAGAGATGAATTATTAACCATTGTTAATGATGTTACTAAAATTATTTAAGAAGTTATTAGTTATAAGTTATTTAAACGAGCGTAAGTTACTAAATAATTAAAATAAAACGATATAATTGTACTAATGTGGCAAGTCATGTTTGAGCCATGGATCGTGCTCTGTGTGTCAGATGACATCGAGGCTGCAATTTTATGCCGAGACGCTGATGGACAGGTGACGGAGCTTCCGCGTTGTCAGCAGTTCGTCTACCTCGGCCAAGCGACCTGTTGCGCTGTCGGCGACTTCAGTTGGCAGGCCACATCATCCACGCAGAGTCGTACTGCCCACAGCCGGTGCAGGAGGTGCTTCTGCTGCCGGAGTCCAACAGGCGCAGACCGGCTGTGGCGCGCAGCGCTACGCAGGTGACGGCGCGTTGCGGCTCCGGCAGCTGCAGGCACCCTACCGGCGGGGGCAGGCCCGCACTCGGCGTTTCGTCGACTGCCTGCTGGCTGACGCCGGCGCCCCGGATTCGGTCGGCGGCATGGCTTTCGTTCGCGACCTGGCCCTGAGGCGCGCCCTGTGACGTTGACCGCGTATTTTGTTGTTGTTGTGTCGCTGCAAATAATATAATGAGTTTCCTAGGTACTTGGCACCACCATTGTGCATCCCAAGGCTACAACAAGAACTAATATCCAGTCCAGAAATTTTCATTATTATTAAACAGACACTGGCACAGGGGGGTCAGCAAAGCACCTGTTGGTGGAAAACAGCTGAGTCCAGCGTAGCTGCAGACTGAGGGGTCAGGCACAGAGCCTGCAAGTCAGAGAGCAAAGTGTCAGCCAGAGTGGTGCAGCGGGCCTGGCCGCGCGGCAGAGTCTCCCACAGGGCCGGCTGAGCAGCTGGTCGGCCAGCGGGGGCCCGGCGTTCCGTGCATGGGCACGCACACAGTGGCCGATCAACATCTGGCGTCGCCTCTGCAGAGTGCGGCCAAAGGGGCGGCACGCTGGTCCGGCCCGCCAGCTCGGCGTTGCTCAGGCACTTCCAGGGCGTTGTGCACGAGATGGCGATGGCAGGCCTCCAAGCTCGTCTCACAAGTGGCCGTCATGGAAACAGCCTCCAGCCCGTAGGTCAACTGCCCAGCGGAATAGGGCGACCTTCAGGCTGTCGGTGGCGAGCCGGCAATTGAAGATAGAGCGGAAAAATTGGGAGGCCCGCCAAGCCTGCTGCTAACGGTTGTTGACAATGGCATCCGGGTCAGTGACCAGGACGCCCAAATACTTGAACTAGTTGCACTGGGCGATGGTGTTGCCGTCCGGTATGTTGTCCTCTGTCTTGCCGTAGTTGATTTGGAGCCACATGCGTCTCCCCTCATCAGTCAGCCGACTCACCGCCCTCTACGCAGCTTTGGGGCTGCAGCAGATCAGCGCCAGGTCGTTGGGTTAGGCGAGGCAGGTCAGCTTGACACAGGGAAAGCGGAAGCCGTCTTCATCCCGCAGAGCCAACCCCATGAGGTAGTCGATCAGGAAGACAAATAAAAATGGGGATAAGGTGTCCTCTTGCCGGACCCCCGGGTGGTGGCAAATTCAAATGTAGGGCCGTGGTCAGTCTGGACAACAGCCTTGGACGAGCTGTAGAGGTCCATGATTGCCTGGACTAGCAGCTGAGGAACTCAATGGGTCTACGGCTGCCTCGTCTGCCAACTCATTGCCGACCAGGCTTACCGTGGGCTGAGACCCACTGCAACCGGACAGCTTCAGACGGCTTCGAAGTGCTGGGTCTGTGGGCGCTTCAGAGAACGACTGACTTAAAAAAGAAATCAGTCACGCGTTAGTAGAGAAAATATTGCAACAGCTTGAAATAATTTTTAGTGCGAAGCCAGTCGCAGGCGAGGGTGAGCGTCCGCCTTTCTTCGTCAAAGCTGCATGTTAGGGAGGCCTTACGTGCAGCGATCGTCTCGATAATGGCAGGCTTAGCGGGATCTCCGCAGCAGAGTCACCCACGTCCCACGCAACGCGTCATCCAGACGGACCTTTTGGCGTCGGGGTGGTTCAACCGATGGCGGACGCCACCGGGCTTCCCAAAATCGAACGCAAATCAATCAACGGGCATGGGCTAGAGATACAAATAACATGCACATGCACACGCACAGTAAAGCACTTCAGTCATCGGTCGACAGACAGGAGTTCCGCAAAATCCTAGCGTACCGGTAACAACGGAACGCGCACAAAATTGACACGAAGAAATAGTTGATGATCAAAAGTGTTCACGTTTCTGCATGCTGCACCATCGAGAGTAGGGGTTGTTCAACAAACGGAGGAGATATTCAAGTATTTTAAACCTGTCAAAAACTATAAAATACACTAATCACTATTCAAAGCTTAAACAAGTTTCCCTGTCTAAATTCCTTATAGTTGGCAAAACTACGCATTAAGTGATATTATAAAGTGAATTACCAGCGCTCGTAAATGAAATCCGATGAAATTTCTATAGAAACAATCTGCCATAGACAAAACCTGTTCGATTCGGAATGATTAATCTATTAAATAAATCTTCAGCTCGAATTACTCGGGCTACGAGCTATGCAAGTTCTTATATTCGGTTGAAACAGACTAAATACTATATAGGACTAGAGAATGTTTAGCAACAACAGTAAAGTTGAAGTTCAAAAGAAGTTGAGATTAAAGTCCACCAATCGGCTCTCCCCAGCTCTGTGGCCAGTTAAGGCTTCGGTTAAGCGTTTCGAGGAAGTTGACGAAGGATGCCAGTCGGTGGCGGTTCCGCGGTGCGCCAGTCGTTTGGAGACGCTGGCGTACGCCGTCCTCTTTGCGGCGGCGTTTATCTACGGAGCCTACGACTTCTATGAGGCCATTGGGTCGCAGCCAAATCTAGGTAATTAATTGGTTGACTTCCTTTCGCTTGATGAAATATGAAATATGAGATTGGTAATTTTTGGTGTTTAAAATGGCGTTCATTGGAATCGAAATGTCACTCATTAGATTCGAAATGGCACCTTTATATCCTATTAATCCCATACACATTTTTTATTTATAGAGCCATGAATGTTTGAGTTCGAGGTGTGACGCATTAACTATTTATACATATGCGATTCTCTTTTCATTGCAGTTCTGCCAGCGGAGCAGCTCACCGCTGGATGGCTTGCCGATTGGCAGGTGAGGCAAAATATATTGCTATGCCAAAGTTTGAATGCAACTGTTAAATCAAAATCTTCATAGTAATCGTAATATATTCATAAACAAAGAAACTTACAATTATATACACTTTGGAATTGACAGGAATCTCTGTCGATACCGTTGGAGTCGGAAATGATGGCCGGTTATAAATATTACTTGCTCGCTTGTCTCGGATTTCTGCTGGTCAGTCAGTTGACTCTTCGATTAGCGCCGAGATGGGTGAGCTAATTAGCGTTTTTAATGAGACTGTACAGCTGTTGCACTGTTCACAAGTGCCCTTTATCCTGTTCTCAAGTCTCTTTTTTCCGGTGTCAAGTGTCCTCAAACCTATTCTCAAGTGTCCTCAAACCTATTCTCAAGTGTCCTCAAACCTATTCTCAAGTGTCCTCAAACCTGTTCTCAAGTGCCCTCTAACCTGTTATCAAGTGTCCTCAAACCTGTTCTCAAGTGTCCTCAAACCTGTTCTCAAGTGTCCTCAAACCTGTTCTCAAGTGTCCTCAAACCTGTTCTCAAGTGTCCTCAAACCTGTTCTCAAGTGTCCTCAAACCTATTCTCAAGTGTCCTCAAACCTGTTCTCAAGTGTTCTCAAACCTATTCTCAAGTGTCCTCAAACCTGTTCTCAAGTGTCCTCAAACCTATTCTCAAGTGTCCTCAAACCTATTCTCAAGTGTCCTCAAACCTATTCTCAAGTGTCCTAAAACCTGTTCTCAAGTGTCCTCAAACCTATGCTCAAGTGTCCTCAAACCTGTTCTCAAGTGTCCTCAAACCTATTCTAAAGTGTCCTCAAACCTGTTCTCAAGTGTCCTCAAACCTGTTCTCAAGTGTCCTCAAACCTGTTCTCAAGTGTCCTCAAACCTGTTCTCAAGTGTCCTCAAACCTATTCTCAAGTGTCCTCAAACCTATTCTCAAGTGTCCTCAAACCTGTTCTCAAGTGTCCTCAAACCTATTCTCAAGTGTCCTCAAACCTATTCTCAAGTGTCCTCAAACCTATTCTCAAGTGTCCTAAAACCTGTTCTCAAGTGTCCTCAAACCTATGCTCAAGTGTCCTCAAACCTGTTCTCAAGTGTCCTCAAACCTATTCTAAAGTGTCCTCAAACCTGTTCTCAAGTGTCCTCAAACCTATTCTCAAGTGTCCTCAAACCTGTTCTCAAGTGTCCTCAAACCTGTTCTCAAGTGTCCTCAAACCTGTTCTCAAGTGTCCTCAAACCTGTTCTCAAGTGTCCAACACTCCGTAGTCAAGTGCTCTACACCCTGTTTTTGGATGTCCACCACACAATGCAAAAATATCGTAAACGCTCCTGTTGTTCTCGTAGTCCTCTATAACCTAATCTGCTCATCTCTCATATTGACGGTCTCAAAATATGAACTCAGGTTCACTACCTATCAACCGCTGGGTGTACATTCGCTGCGACAGTCCTGGTGATTGGCGCCAGAAAATCGCTGTACCTGCTGCTGCTGTTCTGCGGTGAGATCGTCCTGGCTTATTTTTCTTGGGCCGCCGTTTGGGCGCTGGGCCTGGCAGCTCTGATGCTGCAGAATTCAAATCACTGGATTGACATTCTTGACACTGGCACTCTCAGTCAAAAAGGCTACATGGAATCTCTGTTCTACCCAATCTCTGGCTACCTGTACTGCCGCTGCATCTCCGCTGGACTCAGCCTCAACCAAATGCTGCGGGACCAGAGACGCCAACCTGCAGATGAGGCACAGCAGCTGAGCCTGCTCCAGTTCCTTAAACTGCACCTTCCCCGAGCTCTGGCTTACGGATTTTACCTGCCCTGGCACTTTTCCGGCCCGATCCTCACCTTTGCTGACTTCTGTCGGGAGGCTGAGAGACCCGACAGGCTGGTGTGGAAGCCGAACCTGCTGCTGCTACTGGCGTGGCGAGCGACTCGCCTGTTGGTGTGGATGCTGCTGCTTCAGGTGCTGCATCATTTCCTACCTGTTGGAGCATTTCTGGAGAGCATTCGGTCTTACGAGTCCGTGCCCTACAAGCGGCTCGTGTTCTCAATGTACCTGCATGGCCAGAACTTCATGCTGGTCTACGTGCAGCTGTACGGCTGGCCGGGTCTCGTGTCCAGCATTGACGGAGTCGAGCTGCCGCACTGGCCCGACTGCATCAGCCGAGTCTATACTTACAGGCAGATGTGGCGCGTGTTCGACAGGGGGCTGGCCTCCTTCATGTACAGCCACATCTACATCCCCATGGGAGGCAGTCGGCACGGCATTGTGAGACAGGTAGCTGCTGTGGCTGCCAGCTTCGCCTTTGTCTCCATTTACCACGGCGACTCGACCAGCGTCCGCATCTGGGCTGCGCTGAACGCGTTTCATTTACTGCTGGAGATTGCGGCCTGCAGGCTGTACGAATGGAAGCTGAAGGCTTGGCTGGTGAGGTGGCAATTGTTTCCATGTTATGTATATCAGGATAGCCCCGCTTTTCTTATTAAATAAAACAAAATTTGTCAACAGGTTTGGCTCTTGAATGATGAAAGTAGCGGATTGCTAACCTAACCATTCTCGGTGGGGCTTAAGCGTGAGCGACATCCTTAAGCTTTTACACAGACACGGCGCGTAGCAAAAGAGGGATTTGTTTTGTAAACTGCAAATCAAAGTTTTGCATGTTTACTCAATCTAAATACTCACCCTTAACTAAGGCATAGCTAGCTCCCTCGTCTGTATACTTGTATGCAAGAGCATAAAGTACTCTTAACTATTAATAACTAACCATCGAACCCGGTGAACCCTGTCTGATGGGCAGTTCTTGTGCTTGCACTCAATGAGACAGCAGGTTCACAGACAGCTCGGTGGGAAGAGCCCGATAACGGGCCCTTCCAAACCCCTCAGTGGGAAATTTTCAACTTATTCTGGTGGCCCGAGATTTATTTCCTCATAAACCAGACGACCGAAATTCCGTATGAAAATAGATTAAACTAGCCATCTAGGGCTTTGGGGCGCCCAATAAGCAAGGAAAAAATAATTCAAGGAAAACAATTAAAATAGCAAATTTTCTTAAAAAACCAATTCCTTCTTCAATTTTATAAATCACCTTATTCATTCAAGTAAAACTGTCACGGACAAAGATGCTTGCTATGAATTTCTTTTTTTTATAAAACTAACCAAAAGACAACAAAATAAAGCTTTCACAAAGATAGCAGGCATTCCCCCTAAATAGAAAACATCCCCACAGATAGCAAGCATCCCCCAGATAGCAAGCATCCCGCAGATAGCAAGCACCCCCAAATAGCAAGCATCCCCCATCCAAGAGTCAGCAACCCCAGATAGCAAGCATCCCCAGATAGCAAGCACTGCCAGATACCAAGCATCCCCCAGATAGCAAGCATCCCCCAGATAGCAAGCATCCCGCAGATAGCAAGCATCCCCCAGATAGCAAGCACCCCCCATCCAAGAGTCAGCAACCCCATATAGCAAGTATCCCGCAGATAGCAAGCACCCCCCATCCAAGAGTCAGCAACCCCAGATAGCAAGCATCCCCCAGATAGCAAGCATCCCGCAGATAGCAAGCATCCCCCAGATAGCAAGCATCCCGCAGATAGCAAACATCCCCCAGATAGCAAGCATCCCCCAGATAGCAAGCATCCCCCAGATAGCAAACATCCCCCAGATAGCAAGCATCCCCCAGATAGCAAGCATCCCCCAGATAGCAAGCATCCCGCAGATAGCAAACATCCCCCAGATAGCAAGCATCCCCCAGATAGCAAGCATCCCCCAGATAGCAAACATCCCCCAGATAGCAAGCATCCCCCAGATAGCAAGCATCCCCCAGATAGCAAGCATCCCGCAGATAGCAAGCATCCCCCAGATAGCAAGCACCCCCAGATAGCAAGCATTCCCCAGATAGCAAGCATCCCCCAGATAGCAAGCATCCCCCAGATAGCAAGCATCCCGCAGATAGCAAGCATCCCGCAGATAGCAAGCATCCCGCAGATAGCAAGCATCCCGCAGATAGCAAGCATCCCCCAGATAGCAAGCATCCCCCAGATAGCAAGCACCCCCCAGATAGCAAGCATTCCCCAGATAGCAAGCATCCCCAAGACAGCTCAATTAAACGTCCGAACTTGGGATTTACACAGCTTATCGTTAGGTGCATCTGGCTGGCAAATCGTTTGATAAAAAAAATCAGTTAGTGAAACCTGAGGCTTGAGACAAAACACAATTTATAGCTCGAATTGGTCAGCATTCAGTTGCTACGATCTTTGAGTCGTTGCAATATTATTATTATAAAATGAAACTAACCGATTTCAGAGTCGCCGCGTTAGTCCCGCCAACCACCAGCGCCTGGTGGCCTACATTATCGGCTTCAATCTGGCCGTGACATCCTGCTTCATTTTTGTCTTCCTAATTGGCGACGTATCTGCGCTGCTGTTTATAGTCGAAATTTTCAAGCCTCTACTGCTTTACAGTGAGTTGTAATTCCAATTTTTCCGGGTGTAGAAGCTCGAACTCAAGGCTGCGCAACAATTTTAATTATGCCAATCCCATTAAACAAGTCAGCACCAAGTGCCACAATTAAGTGCTGTAACCAACCAGAATACCTGATTTGAAAATTCTGTAAAATCAACTTGATTGGCTGTATTGTCGATGACCGAGTGTTGTCCTGTGGCGGTGGCTTATAGTCACGCAAGTATTCAAAGATAATGGTCGCCACATTGACAACTGTTAGTAGAAGGACGCTGAAAATTCGATTTTCTTAGAAATGAGCTGGATTTTCTCGAGCATATCTGTCTATGACACAAATTCAGCACTACGCTTTCTCATGAGAAAGGGAATGTGAACTTAGAGTCAAAATGGAGCCCCAAACATTCCTATTCCGGTTTCTCTACGTCTACGCCAATCCCTTTATTTGGAGCCAAGTAGCTCCCGTTGTGCCTGAAACCGACCACTTTAGCATTTGGGGATCTCTATGGGGAGAAATGGGATAAATTATTATTCATGTGAACCAAAAGCTCTAGAATGGAGCCTGAAGCATTGGATCACGGTTCCTCTATGTCAATCCCTTAATTTGGAGCTTCAAATGCTTAAATGACGAGATGACCACGATAAACGCTCTTTATTTGTATGAAGAATTGTAGTGATAGTTATCTTTTAACAATGTGTCTGTTATCCTCCTACCCAAGCTCTCATTGTGTTACCTCGCCTTGATGGAGACACATTATAGACAGATGATTTCTACCTCGACGAAGTGGAGGGTTAACTCGACGTTTCGAGACGTTTCGGAAGGCTTCCGATCACATGAAATCCCCATTTCTCCCCATAGAGATCCCCAAATTCTAATTGGTGGTCGGTTTTTGAGATAACGGGAGCTATTTGGCTCCAAATGAAGGGATTGGCGTAGAAAAATCGGGACCGAATATTTGAGTGTAGCCGCCTTCTACTTCAGCTGTCCATGGGCCGCTATCTAGAGAGCAAAGGGATCCGTGATCTAAAATATATTATATCTACAACTACATCAACGATCCACTGCATTGCAGGACCCTGGTGGCATCTGTTTGTGGGCCTATTATTGACCTATTTCACTGTCCAACTGTCTCTCCGATACGAAGAATGCGTCGAGGCTAAGAGAAAGAAAGTCAACAAGGTCTGTCAGAAAATTAATTGATCTGAAACACCTGGAAACATATTCAAATTCATATATCAATAATTCATTCACAGATCCGTATGAAATATGACTGCTAAATATTAATTAATATTTTATTTACTTAGTTAACTACTATTCCCCATCAACCTGAACCAATATGTTGATTATTCGGATTAGCAAGGTGACTGTAATTTTCCCAAGTGCTTATCCTGCTTTGATTTGAATAAATAATCCTGAAGCTTACTGTATGAGTTCTAATCTGAACTTAAATTAATGCGTCTCGTGGATAGACTACAGCACAAGCAAACATTAATGAATATATATAGTCACTGAAGTCTAACAATCTATTGAATAAAAATCTGATCGGCATACAAACAGCTCTCCCAATTAAACTTTAGTGAATTTGAGTCATCCGTTCTCTTTTATATATGAGCTGAGTGAAGGGTAAATATAAATAAATAAGGATAACAATGGCAGAAGAGCTGTGGGGCGACCTGGCGCAATGCCCTCGGCAACATGGTCCCACAGCCAGTGCTGACACCAATTCTGCCCATCCCGCTGGCTCCTGAGCACATGCAAGCGCGCCAATACTGTACGCAGGCACGCACTCACACACACGCTCACACAGGGTGTACAGCGGCCCTGACTTACCTGATCGTCAATCATGTACACTGTCTGTGCCTTGGGGTTTGGCACTCATGGCTGTGAATCGCATGACCCGGTGTCAAAAAAAAATGGTCCGAATGACGTCCTGAAATCAGAGTCCTCTGGTACGCATTATGTACAAAGTTTTATAGTCGAAATGACGTCCGTTTGCTACTGACGCGGGACTATTTTAGTACTGGGAAATTTGTCTTCTATTCTACTATTAGTAGAAAATGAAACTTTTTTGTTTCTATACAATACAGTACGGTGTTTAGGGTTGGTTGCTGAAATTTACTTGTTTATTTTTATTTCAATTATTTGCTGCAAAGGTTAACCACTTCTGGCCAACAGAAAATATTTTACGGTATATACAGTATACTGAGTATAAATGTTTACGAGCAAACGTACTTATTACCAGGAAAGGAAAATAGCAAAATTTTTAATGATCGGAAATAAGAATAAAACGCAGATTAAAAGTTATTGAAATAGTTACTAAACTTACTCGAAATACACTACAGCTACAGTAAAATTTAAACCTGTCGCCCAACAAGTCGTTACTAAGCAGAAATACATGTAAAAACTAGCGAGAAACGAAGCAAAAGCATGGTTTTTAAAATCTGTCAGTCTTCTAATCATCGTCGCTACTGGAATTAATTATTCTTCGACGCCGTTGCCTGCTGATGCCGAGCCGCATCTGGCTGTTGGTGCCCAGCCGGAGGTCCTACTGTTCGGCGGCGCTTCACCTCGGCGGCTTCTCTCTCTGAAGCGTGCTTCAGTAGGTCTCGAATCGCACCCTCTACCTCAGCCTCGGAGGGCCTCTGTCTCTCATCAGGGTAGAGATCCTCAACTGCGTGTGCAGGTTGTGATGGGGTGAATGGATTTGGTTTGTTAATTTGACAACAGACCTCCAAGGAAAACAGCGACAATATTCAAGAAAAGAGAACAAGAAGGGATCGAAGCCCACCTGGCCAATATTCGTGCACAAGCCCTAAATGAATGTGGCTGCCGGAATCGAACCCGGGACCGTGGTTTGCGAGTCGGACGCGTTTACCGCCGAGCTGCTCTGCCCAAAGCAACAGACATCATCTGGATAGTTGTGTTTCGGTCTGTGTATTGCATATTTTTTAGAGTTTGAATTGCTGTGTTGAGCAAATTTGAAGCAAACTGCAATTAATCGTTTGAAGCGCTGTGCTGCATTGAAGTCCTTTGACTTTGCAGCCCTCTTTAGCTGCAGGCCGCTGACGCTATTACTAAACGAGTGATAAAAGGAGGAGAAAGGGGAAGAAATCCCATCGCCAGAATTCCATTCCCTGTAATCCATCAGCGGAAATCCCATGTCTTGAATCTCATCTTCCAAATCGTCTCCAAATCCTCTACAAAACCTTTCAAACACCATATCTTGCTTTCCCTGTTTGCAGAAACTGACTGCTGCCATTATCCAGACTCCAGACCCAGCCTCTCCTGTCTGCTCTCTCATCTCTAGTCTCTCATCTCTCATCTCTCCTCTCTGCGCTCTCATCTTTATCCTATTCTTTCTCCTCACTACTTTCTCCTCTCTCTACTCTCTTACCTCTCTCATCTCTCTGATCTTTCATCTCTCGTCTCTCTCCCCTCTCTCTCTTCTATTTCTTCTCTCTTCTCTTTCGTCTATATTCTCTCCTCTCTCCTCTTTCTCCTCTATTTCCTCGATCTGTACTCTTTTATCCCTCCTCTCTCCCATCTCCTCACCTCTCTCCTGCTCTCTCGTTTCTTCCCTCTACTCTACTCTATTCTCTTTCTTCTTCTCTTCTCTCTCCCTCTTCATTCCCGCCTCACTCCTCTCTTCTCTTCCACCTGTCATCTCTAATCTCCCCTCTCTCATGTCTACTCTCTTTTCTATCATCTCTCCTCTCTTCTCTTTTTACTCTTCTCTTCTCTTGCGCCACGCACGAAGTTTAGTTTAGTTTAGAGGCCTTTAGTTTAGAGAAGTATAATTTAGAGGCCTAAATTATCGATCGTGAACCTATTATACTGTACGAACCGTTCTAAATACGCACACAACAAGCACAAAGTAAAACGGCCCAATTGGGGGCCACACCAAACGCAAATTACACAGAGAAGAATGGAAATGATACGATTAATTGTCAGTTTATGTGGATAAATCATGATAGCTTGAATGTGCGTACGCAACCCCCCCCCCAAACTTTATCTCTGACATATCACAAAAATGACTACAATCTTTGCAGACATCAAATTTTCTTCATGAAACTGATTTTCAATTTTTCATTAAAATCTTCTCCGTTAAACGACTATCTAATTATATCAATATTATTATCTTATCTTATCTTATTGAAGTGGCAGCTTTTGTTTTCCATCTCCATATTACACGTCCATTTTATTCCTTCTTCACCAATGCGGTACACTCGCATGAATGTCTATGGTCGAACTTGTACTTTTCAAAATCTACAGTGCTCTGTTCAACCCCTGCAAGGCTGCAAAACAAACAGCATGTTTTACTTAAGTCAGAGAAGAAAAGCTTAGCTTAAAAGAACGTTCAGCCTTGTCCTACCAGATAAGATCGAACATCCATGACGATGGCTTCCACTTCGTCAACTGCAAACTCGGTGCAGACAAGCGGAGACCTTCAAGGCAAGGAAGCCGAACCGATCAAACGCTCAGCCGCCGCCTCGGTGTCAACTTCCGTTCCCCCCAGCGCTGGGCCTCGGGAAACCCTGCTGTACGCCTCCGTGTTCGCTGCCGCATTCGGCTACGCGGCTGGCGACTTCTATCTAAACATTGGCAGGTCGCCAAAGAAAGGTTCGATATGATAAATTCACTCTGGTGGCAATCAGGTGTATAGGTACATGTTGGCCAGGTATAAATATCGTTCGAGAATCTTGTCGTGTGACTTCCGTCCAAGAGAAAGTCTGTGCTGCTGTACACCCTGTATGAGCGTGTGCCTGCGCACGTATCCGTGTGAGTGCTCAGGGATCAGCGAAGTGGGCCGGACTGCTTGCCAATAGTAGTGTACTTCTATTACTTCTATTAGTAACAGTGTACTTCGTTATTCCTTATCAGAACTCTATCAATCATATGTCGCTCGTAAAACCTTTCTATCTAGCTCGTACGCTATCATTATAGAACAGTATAATTATTTAATTGTTTCGCATTCGCTTGCAGAGTTGCACCCTATGACGCTAACGAATGGCTGGCTATCCAAGTGGATGGTAAGAAGGATCCGAGAGAATGGATTAATTTCTTAACTTGATCTTTAGTGTTGTAGTCTCTGCATGGTAACTATCTCTGAAAAAACTACAAGTTCAATGTGTTTAAAGGAGTTGCTTAGATGTAGTCTTTGTCTCGCGTAGATACACCGCAGGCAATAAAATGTTATCAGCTCGTTCAGCCTCGCCGGTGGTCCAATCTTAATCCACAGGAGCGCTCCTTTTCGTTGGAATCGGATCTGAAAGACGGCTACAAATTCTTAATCTTTGCTAGCGTCGGCTTCTTGTTGGTCAGTCAGGTCACGATTCGTTTGGCTCCGAGATGGGTGAGTCAATATTCAATGCTGGCGGAATCGATTTCTAATGACAAGATAGGAGAGACCGTAACAGAGTGATCAGTCAGGATAGGAGTGACAATGGCAGAGTGATCAGTCAGGATAGGAGTGACAGTGGCAGATTGATCAGTCAGGGTAGGAGTGACAGTGACAGAGTGAACAGTCAGGAAGGAGTGACAGTGACAGAGTGATCAGTTAGGATAGGAGTGACAGTGACAGAGTGCTCAACCGAAATGCCATATCCTGCAAGAGCAGCTGAGAAACTGTCAAGTTCCCCATTCCTCATCAGGTGCACTACCTGGCTACTACAAGCTTCACCTTGGCTGTGACAGCGGCTATCCTTGGTTACAGAACAGCGATGTACTTTCTGGTGTTGCACTGCGGTGCTGTCTGCATGGGATATTTCTCCCAGTTCGGTGTCTGGCTGTTTATTCTGTCGGCAATGATGCTGCAAAACTCGGATTACAGCAGCGCGCTCTTTCAAGTCCTGGATCTCGAAGGTGATTACTCTCACCTGTTCTACCCAATCTCTGGCTACCTGTACTGCCGCTGCATCTCCGCTGGACTCAGCCTCAACCAAATGCTGCGGGACCAGAGACGCCAACCTGCAGATGAGGCACAGCAGCTGAGCCTGCTCCAGTTCCTTAGACTGCACCTTCCCCGAGCTTTGGCTTACGGATTTTACCTGCCCTGGCACTTTTCCGGCCCGATCCTCACCTTTGCTGACTTCTGTCGGGAGGCTGAGAGACCCGACAGGCTGGTGTGGAAGCCGAACCTGCTGCTGCTACTGGCGTGGCGAGCGACTCGCCTGTTGGTGTGGATGCTGCTGCTTCAGGTGCTGCATCATTTCCTACCTGTTGGAGCATTTCTGGAGAGCATTCGGTCTTACGAGTCCGTGCCCTACAAGCGGCTCGTGTTTTCAATGTACCTGCATGGCCAGAACTTCATGCTGGTCTACGTGCAGCTGTACGGCTGGCCGGGTCTCGTGTCCAGCATTGACGGAGTCGAGCTGCCGCACTGGCCCGACTGCATCAGCCGGGTCTATACTTACAGGCAGATGTGGCGCGTGTTCGACAGGGGGCTGGCCTCCTTCATGTACAGCCACATCTACATCCCCATGGGAGGCAGTCGGCACGGCCTTGTGAGACAGGTAGCTGCTGTGGCTGCCAGCTTCGCCTTTGTCTCCATCTACCACGGCGACTCGACCAGCGTCCGCATCTGGGCTGCGCTGAACGCACTGCAGCTGCTTCTGGAGACCCTGGCCTGCGCTTTCTATGAGAGGAAGTTGAAGACGTGGCTGGTGAGTCCGGGGATCAGATTGACTGACCCAGAGTGAGCTCCGAGTGACTGATCCAGAGTGAGCTCCGAGTGACTGACCCAGAGTGAGCTCCGAGTGACTGACCCAGAGTGAGCTCCGAGTGACTGACCCAGAGTGAGCTCCGAGTGACTGACCCCAGAGTGAGCTCCGAGTGACTGACCCAGAGTGAGCTCCGAGTGACTGACCCCAGAGTGAGCTCCGAGTGACTGACCCCAGAGTGAGCTCCGAGTGACTGACCCAGAGTGAACTCCGAGTGACTGACCCAGAGTGAACTCCGAGTGACTGACCCAGAGTGAGATCCGAGTGACTGATCCCAGAGTGAGCTCCGAGTGACTGACCCCATAATGATGATACAGAATGAACTCGAAATGATTTGATTCTGGGCTAGTTCAGGACTGGACTTAAGTCCATTGTGAGAGCATGCTTAATTCTGTAATGATTAGGGAAACACTCGTACCTTTAAATATTTCAGAGCCTGATCCTGAGTCCAAAAAGCCACCAGCGCTTGGTTGCGTACATTATTGGCTGCAATCTGATCCTCACGTCTTGTTTCATCTTTGTTTTTCTCATGAATACTCTGGACGCTTTGTGGCTCGTTGTTGAAATCTTCAAACCGCTTCTTTTTTATAGTAAGGCTACATTTCTTACATCCATGTACATGTATATTGCAATAAGCCTTTCTTTACAGATGAAAATAGCCTACCCAATCGAAACTATAAACTTAATAAACACATTGCAGGACCCTGGTGGCATCTTTTTTTGACATTAACCCTATCCTACTGCAGCGTACAAATCTCATTGTGGTATGAAAGTCGCGATCAGTCCAAAAATAAGGTCCAGAAAGACAATTGATTTGTGAAATGATAATCGATGAGTGGCTCTAGATGGTAAGCAAATGAGCCAGCCCATAACGCTATTGATAGTTTCATTTTTTATTCTTATGCGCAGTTACTAACTAGCTCATTTTCATCATTTTACGTTGCAAACACAATGAAACTACAAGTACATGAATGTATATTTTACATACATGTATCGGTCTGAAAGTAAAAACTTTCCGTCTTCTTAGACATCGCTTGGATCTGCATGGTTATCTGAACTGGTTACCATTAGTTTTGACCCATAAAGCTTTTCTTAATACTGTTCATACAGTGTTCCGTGGTCTTCCTGCCCAAGACAAATATATCTAAGAAAGGGCTTGCAT
The DNA here is from genome assembly GCA_002269645.1 of Macrostomum lignano. Taxonomy (NCBI): domain Eukaryota; kingdom Metazoa; phylum Platyhelminthes; family Macrostomidae; genus Macrostomum; species Macrostomum lignano. The sequence continues at coordinate 58,619 of NIVC01002729.1, forward strand.
ACTTTGATCTCTTCATTGTCGCTATTTGTTGATGATTTTTTTTTCTTAGAGGCAGGGGGGTTGTGTGCACCCTAGCGCACTTTAAGCGACATAGGCACACAACCGGCGAGAGGCATTACTGCGGCATACAAGCTGAGCAGGCATACAAGCGCGCGGATACGTACGCAGGCACACACTCACACAGGAGTGTACAGCGGCCCTTAACTTTATATTATCGTTAGGCATGTACACTTCACTGCGCCTTGGGGGGTTGGCTCTCAAGGCCGTTAATTGCACGAGCAGAGCCAAGCCGAGATTCCAATTCAGCCCCAAAATAATGTGACTGCACTTGGAATCGAGCCTGGGTCGCTGGCACACCAGAGCAGCTGCACTACCGCTGGGCTACGGCCCCCCTTATTTGTTGATGATATTTACAAACATACATTTAGTACGCGCAGTTTTAAACATGAAAGAAATATGAAATTAATAAAAGCATCAGCTTTGTATGTGGTTTTGTTTTAACGGTCTGTTCGTTTGTTTAACAATTTAACTTTCACATCAAAGTTGGAAATAAAAACTATTTGGGCAAGCCTCGAAACAAGTAGGTAGGCCTATGGATAAAATCATCACAAATGCTAAGATGCTATGTTAAGACGAAGTCGAGGCGTTGAGATTGAGACTGTCATTTACTGTCATTGAGAAGGCATTTATACATACTAACTATGCTATGCATTTATTTATTTGCTGTGCATATTAGAATGAGTGCAGCCCATTTCGGCGAAGGAATTTTCGGCGAAAGACGCTTCGGCGAAAGGGAATTTTAAGTTTCAATAGATGTATAGACCTAGCCTAGGCCTGTATATTTAATCAGTGACTTCAAAAATGTACCTTTTTACTTCTTGACCTTGGCTTGAAAGACAAGAATAGAGTATCACTATCAGCAAGCCAGTCAGTGTGAGTGAGTGAGGCATAGCTAAAAGCTTCCTGTACTAGATAGTTTACAAACCACAATCAAGCAAAGTTGTGTTTTAGGTAGATCCAGAAATTTTTGAATGGGGTATACTAGTGCATAGATTACTTGGCTTAATGTGTTTTGCTTTTGATTAATTTATTTATATAACAATATTTAAAAAAATGAAACTTAATGGCAGGGTGCCACCCTAAATCTTCTAGACTATATAGTTATTGTTTAAAATGTATTTTTTTTATCATTTTTTAATTTAGCTTTGCATAGCGGCAATTGAAATATTTATAATTATTTTAACCTTTAGTTTATAATAATTGTATATTGATAGGCTGGGGGCTGTAGCCCAGCAGTAGCACAGCTGCTCTGGTGTGCCAGCGACCCAGGCTCGATTCCAAGTGCAATCACATTAATTTGGGGCTAAATTGGAATCTCAGCTTGGCTCTGCTCGTGCAATTAACGACCTTGAGAACCAACCTCCCAAGGCGTAGTGAAGTGTACATGCCTAAAGATAATATAAAGTTAGGGCCACTATATACTCCTATGTGAGTGTGTGCCTGCGTATGTATCCGCACGCTTATATGCCTGCTCAGCTTATATGTAGCAATAATGCCTTTCGCCGGTTGTATGTCTATATCGCTTAAAGTGTGCCAGGATACACACAACCCCCCTGCCTCTAATAAAAAAAATATTGATAGGCCCCCTATAAATAAATTTTATGGTCAAAATATATAAAACATGAAAAAGTGAATTATTTTTAAATGAAAATACAAGTTAGTTTTATTATGACTTGCACAAATTTTGTTTTTGTTTTATATATAAAACTATTGCATTCTTTTCAAATTGTTCATTGAAATTTTTTCAATGTAAAATTAATAACTTTGTTTTTAGCACTTTTTTCATTTTTACAATTCCTAATAATTTCTAAACAGTTAGAAATTTTAAAGTTTTTGCTTTTAGATTAGTGCAAAAATGTGGCAATCATATTGTCTAATATAGCATTAATGCTTGGGAGTGTCTATGGTCCAAAGCCTAAAGGGATGAGTTAGTTAGAAAGAGGAGAAATACATTTAGACTTATGTTCTTGCTACTAGGTTCTTACTAAGACCATTAACCATTAAGTTGATTGTCACCATGCTAGTAGGCTACCTTGCAGAACTATCATTTACTGTAAATCCAAACTCGCTATATAATACTATCAAGCTGACTAAGGAGAGAAACATGTCAATGGTGGCAAAGTTGGCTAGGCTGACATGGGACACCCAGCAAATGGCTAGCAACCTACTGACTTCTTAAGAATTAGCACATTATCCCATCAATGTTTTTGGCCACATAATATATTGGATTGCCTATTATTTGAGTTTTGACAAGAGTCTTGACACTTATTGTTTCATTGTTTCTGATAAATTGTTTTATTGTTTCCTGCACTTTTGTACCAATCTAAAATAAGAAACTTCAAAACTATGAATTGATAGGAATCATTAAGAATTGCTAGAATTAGAAGAATTGCAAAAAACAAAGTTCTTAATTTATTGTTTTAATAGCTTAGGAGATATCCAAACATGCTAAAATCAGCTTTTCAAGTGGAAAAAATATAAAAAACATTGAAAAAATAGTTTAATGAAGGATTTGAGAAGTTTACCAAAACTTTATACAAATATAATTATTGTCAGTGTTGGGAACTATTAATGAAAATCTTATCTTCCATTAATGGCAAAAGCATTTAATGTAAAAACAAAATAATCTTAACTTATTAACTCTTAATTTTGTTAAGTTAATTGAAAGTTAACTGATAATTGTTAATAAGTATTAATCTGTTAATTTGTAATGTTTTAACTTCTTATCAGACATATATTTTTGTTCTTTTTTTGTATCTTTGGTCATTGACACTGTCATTAATGTTAACAATGAATGTGTCATTAACTCACAAAATTATTATTGCAAATTCATTAATCCCTTAGTGCAAAAAATCTTAATGGCAGTCTATTAACATTAATAAGAAATGTTAATGCTTATTAACACTTAATAATGGGTTGATGCTTATTAATAGACAGGTGTCCAACAGTGTTTATTGTTTATTGTTTTGAACTTTTTTAATTGAAATGAAATATCAAAATCATTAGTCTAGTAGTACTGTTACAAAATTGATGATTTGAAGCTTTGTATATGATAATAGGGGCCTATATTTGGCATATATTGGTATATATTAAAATGTGATCATTTTTTCCAGGGTACTTACTGACTATTCCAAACTATGAAAATATAAATATTTTTTATTTTTATGATTGATATACTTATAAAGCATGAATGTATATTAAGAAGTCCTAATAAGCCCATAGGTAAAAATACAAATAAAAGCTAATTTATATGTTTTTGTATATATTTGGATTATTGCATTTATATTTTTATTATTAAACTATAATCATAAAGACTTTATTACTTTTTTTACTGAACATTCTTTATACATTGCTTTGAATGGTCTTTGTGTAAAGCTTACTAAATTTCAATTAAGCTAAAGACTAAAATTAAAGAACAAATATATTGGTTTAACAAAATGAAAGCTACTTTAATTGGCTAAAGTAATTTGTTATAAAACATTAAATAAACTAGGTTATTTTATTATTTAGTGCATTTGATTCTAATTTCTATTTTAGGCATTAAAAAGAAGCAGGTAAACATGTTAAAAATACTTAAATAAGAAATGTTCAAGTTATAACTATATAAAAACTTATTAAGTAATTACTCAATAAGTAAAAAAGAAACTGAGTATAGTTAGGTTAAGCCTAACTTTTATATATTTGCATATTTGAATATATTCTTATTTTTTAGATTGGCTCAAATATCCATAAACCTATAAAAGTCTAAAAATAACTTTGATCCTTCTAGCACTCATTTCATAACATTGTAGGCTAGACCCTAACACTTAATACCCTATACTTTATGGGAAGAGGCACAATATATTATATATGATAAAGGCAGGTGCTACAAGCAGAATGAATCTTAGCTTAGATCTTATATATTTCTAATTATATTTAGTGATTTAGAACTAAGGCAACCAAATCATTTAGTTTTTTAAACTGTGACTAAGGAAGTATATTACTCTAATACAAACTGGTTGATAAGACTCTTGGTAAGATGAAATCAGTAGGGGATAATAACAATAAATTCCGTATACTAATATGATAACTACAATTATTAGTTTTTTGGCCTAATTTTTAGTAAAGAATTCTTTAATTGACTCATACAAAATAAAACAATTACAAAATAAACAAATTACAGTTAATTTTTGACTTGTTAATTTTTGCATGAGTTGCAATGGTTGAGTAGCTACTGGCTGTCTTTCTAACAAAATCAATGCACAATGGATAAAAATATGCTGCTGATTGGACGGGTGAGTTGCTGTTGGCAAATTTTGCCATTCTACTCGTAGATTTAGTGCAGGTCATTGTTTATTAAATAAATTTTCTGTTTGCTTATCTCTATATCTTGGGCCAGCTGGGAGTGGAAAAAGGGAATAGAGTGAGAGAGGAGAGGAGAGGCAAGACAAGGCGAGGCGAGAGATGGGATGAGAGAAAAGATAAGACGAGAGAGAGGAGAGGTAGAGAAGACTGGAGAGAGGAGAGAAGAGAGAAGATATGAGAGAGGAGAGATGTAGAGAAGAGGGGAGAAAAGAAAGGTAGAGAAGAGGGGAGAAAAGAAAGGTAGAGAAGAGGGGAGAAAAGAGAGGTAGAGAAGAGGGGAGAGAGGAGAGAGGTAGAGAAGAGGGGAGAGAGGAGAGAGGTAGAGAAGAGGGGAGAGAGGTAGAGAAGAGGGGAGAGAGGTAGAGAAGAGGGGAGAGAGGAGAGAGGTAGAGAAGAGGGGAGAGAGGAGAGAGGTAGAGAAGAGGGGAGAGAGGAGAGAGGTGGAGAAGAGGGGAGAGAGGAGAGAGGTAGAGAAGAGGGGAGAGAGGAGAGGTAGATAAGAGGAAGAAAAGAGAGGTAGAGAAGAGGGGAGAGAGGAGAGAAGAGAGAAGATATGAGAGAGGAGAGATGTAGAGAAGAGGGGAGAAAAGAAAGGTAGAGAAGAGGGGAGAAAAGAGAGGTAGAGAAGAGGGGAGAGAGGAGAGGTAGAGAAGAGGGGAGAGAGGAGAGGTAGAGAAGAGGGGAGAGAGGAGAGGTAGATAAGAGGGAGAGAGGAGAGGTAGAGAAGAGTGGAGAGGAGAGGTAGAGAAGAGGGGAGAGAGGAGAGGTAGAGAAGAGTGGAGAGGAGAGGTAGAGAAGATGGGAGAGAGGAGAGGTAGAGAAGAGGGGAGAGAGGAGAGAAAGAGCTGAAGAGACAAGCCTTGAGCGGACCTGATTGCTATTGTAAAGTTTCAGAGACCAAGGGCTAGATAGATAGGCTTTTCGGGCCGGACTTTGCCGACCCCTGAACCACACGATTGCACTGACTTGTTTTGGTATTATCTTTATTTTAGAGTCTGTCCTGATTTAATTAGTAAATTTAAGTTACCTTAAAGCTTTCAAAGTAAGTTATCAGTTTACGAAGTGAGTGTTTAACCACACTTTATAAATAACGTTTTGTGAATTGAACTCAGCGATTATTTGACTGATTTAACTTTAATTAGTCATGCTTTATGATATTATTTAAATTCTCTAAAAGAGCTGTGCTTAAATTTTCATTGCAATTTCATTTAACCGATCTAATTAGTCTAATTTGTTTAACTTGAATTAATTATGCGAAACCAAATGATATAAAGCGCTTATCTCCCACGCTTGTGCAGCTGTGCGAGAGCGCCTACCCGGCGGTGAGCAGCGGAGCCCTGCCTCGCTCTGTTAGTTATCCGCACGAGATGGCCGAATCTACGGCCCAGGATCTGGCTTATGATGAAGACTTCCTGCAGCCGTTCGAGCCTTTGTCCTGTGAGTAGCAGGGAATGAGATATGGGATGCAGGGAAGTCAAGGAATGAGATTCAGAAAAGAATTGAGATTCAGGAAAGTTAAGCATTAAGGAATGAGATTCAGGGAGATTAAGGAATGAGATTCAGGAAAGTTAAGGATTGAGATTCAGGGAAAAAGGAATGAGATTCGGGGAAATGAAGGAATGAGATTCAGGGAAATGAAAGAATGAGATTCAGGGAAATTAAGGAATGAGATTCTGGGAAATGAAGGAATGAGACTCAGGGAAAAGGAATGAGATTCAGGGAAATTAAGGAATGAGATTCTGGGAAATGAAGGAATGAGACTCAGGGAAAAGGAATGAGATTCGGGGAAATGAAGGAATGAGATTCGGGGAAATAAAGGAATGAGATTCAGGAAGGTTAAGGATTGAGATTCAGGAAAGTTAAGGATTGAGATTCAGGAAGGTTAAGGATTGAGATTCAGGAAAGTTAAGGATTGAGATTCAGGAAAGTTAAGGATTGAGATTCAGGAAGGTTAAGGATTGAGATTCAGGAAGGTTAAGAATTTAGGAATGAGATTCAGGGAAATGAAGGAATGAGATTCAGGAAAGTTAAGGAATGAGATTCAGGAAAGTTAAGGATTGAGATTCAGGAAGGTTAAGGATTGAGATTCAGGAAAGTTAAGGATTGAGATTCAGGAAAGTTAAGGATTGAGATTCAGGAAGGTTAAGGATTGAGATTCAGGAAGGTTAAGAATTTAAGAATGAGATTCAGGGAAATGAAGGAATGAGATTCAGGAAAGTTAAGGAATGAGATTCAGGGAGATTAATGAATGAGATTCAGTGCGATTAAGAAATAAGATTCAGGACAGGATTGAGATTCAGAAAAGGATTAAGATTCAAACAAGGATTGAGATTCAGGAAAGTTAAGGATTAAGGAATGAGATTCAGGGAGTTTAGAGAATGAGATTCAGGAAGATTAAAGAATGAGATTCAGGGAGTTTAGAGAATGAGATTCAGGAAGATTGGACAACGAGATTCGGGTAAACTCAGGAAATGAGTTTGAGAACGAACATCTCTTCGATTTCTCTTCATCGCAGACCACTCAGGAGGGCGCGCCATCCACTCCGGCCTGGACTCGGCCGTTTCCAACTTGGACCTGTTCGCCCAGCTGGAGCTGGCCCATCTGGACCCCGTCCGGGCCACCAGCCAGTTCTCGTCGGCCGCAGCCGCAGCAGCCGCCGCCTGTCTGGCCAATTCGTCTCTATCCGAGCAGATGTCGCGCAGCGATTCGTGTTTAGCCGCAGCGGCCGCTGCCGCCGCAGACGCCGAAGAGGCCGGAGTTGGCAAGCCGCTATTCGAACCGGAGGACTCCGCGAGAACGGACGCCGGCGTCGGGGGAGCCGGCGCTGGCTCTCTGTTGCTAGGCAACAGTGTAGCTGGCATGACAACTAGTGTTAGTCAATCGTCAGCTAATGTTAAACAGATATTGGGGAAAAGCGCCAGTCCTAACTATCAAGTAGTGGTTGGCATGGACGCTTCCGTTGCTATGAGCGGCGCATCGGCCGGCAGCAATATGAGCACCTGGATGGCGCTGGCCAAGTCTAACAAGCGATTCGTCAGTACCAGCGATTTGGAGGCCAGCGACGATGCCACCGCTGATGACAGTCGGCTACCGGCCGCTGCCGCCACCTCCGCTGGCTCCGGCAGGCCTCCCATGACTACTTGGTCCGCGGTTCGAACTTCGTCTATCAAAGACGTCTCCGCCGCCGCTTCCCCCGGCGTTGCCAATGGCAACAACAACGCCCCCGGGGCGCCGCCGCCGCCGCCTCCTACTAGCGCCGGATCTGCTGGCAGCGGCGGCGACAGCGCCTGGCGCCAATTGAAATCTGCCGGCGGCGGCCATCTGGTGTCTTGGAAAGAGTTGAATAGAATTGTGCGCGATGCTAGGCCGCTGGATAGCGATCAGGTGCGATTCGGGATGCTTGTCAGAATTAGATATTTATTTATGGTTTCAGGATGTCTTTGTTTATTATATAGTAATGGGGATAAAATATTAACGATTGGCTAATTATGAGGATGGGATATTTATGAGGATGGAAGATTTATAAAGATGGGATATTTATGAAAATAGGATATTTATGAAGATGGGATATTTATGGAAATAGGATATTTACGAAGATGGGATATTTGTGAGGATGGGATATTAATAAAGATGAGATATTTATGAAAATAGGATATTTATGAAGATGGGATATTTGTGAGGATGTGATATTTGTGAGGATGGAATATTTGTGAGGATGGGATATTTGTGAGGATGGGATATTTCTGAGAATGGGATATTTGTGAGGATGGGATATTTTTTACAGAGGATTATTTTACTGTCTTGACATTTGCCAATTTATAGAAGTCCCGTCACGAGATGTCCTCCAGCACAGCTCAGCAGAACGCTGTTGCCTGGCGCAAGCAGCAGCAGCAACCCCAACAGCAGCAGCAACAACAGCATCAACGGCTTCAGCAGCAATTGACACCCGAACAGCAGCAGCAGGTGCGCCAGCAGCAGCAGCAGAACAGGTACTCAGGCACCCTGCTGGAGCTATTCAAACGAGCCACCAACACGCCTGCATCCGCTTCGCCATCGGGTGCGCCGCCTGAGCCAGCGCCCCAGCAGCAGCAGCAGCCGCAGCCCGAGTCCACTCTCCGCTTCCTACACGGTGGCGGCCCGGGATTTCGCGAATTTCGTCGCCGAGCCCGAGAGCTGGTCGACCAGCAGCAGCAGTTCCCGGCGTCTGCGGCGGCGGCGGGGTCGGCAGCTCGACGAACAGCCGGCCGGCCCGTCGGAGTCGGCCGCAGCCACTCGGATCTTCAGCACGGCAGGCGGTACATCGCCGCTCAGCAGCAGCAGCAGCTGCCCAGTCTGGCTTTCCTGCGCGATTCCCTGCCGCTTGCAGACCCGTCGTCTGTCGCTGCTGCCGCCGCCGCCGCCTCAGCTTCGTCGGCGACAACAACGGCCGACGCTGCCGGCGACTCCGGCATCGGGACGGCAGTCGGCGACGGCAGCGTCTCGGCTTCGGCGGCGTCGAATTTTGTGTGTCGAAACTGCGGCCATCCGCAGCATCAGCAGCAGCTGGCTAGGCGACTTGCCGGTGGCAAGCAGAAGCGATCGCAGTCCTTGGATACAACAGCCGCCTCTGCGGCTGCTGCTGCCGCTGATGAGGTAAGTAATTTAGAATATGGGAGATTTCCTGATTGTTTACGTTGTTTGTATGGGATATTTTGTGTAAATGGGACATTTTGTGTATGTAGAATATTTTGTGTATATGGGATATTTTTGTGCATATGGGATATTTTTGTGCATATGGGATATTTTGTGTATATGGGATATTTTGTGTATATGGGATATGTTGTGTATATGGGATATTTTGTGTATATGGGATATGTTGTGTATATGGGATATTTTGTGCATATGGGATATTTTTGTGCATATGGGATATTTTGTGCATATGGGATATTTTTGTGCATATGGGATATTTTTGTGCATATGGGATATTTTTGTGCATATGGGAAACGCGAGTTCCAATTCTATTCCATCACTTGCCGTCTCCCAGGCGGAAGCGCCCGAATCCAAATCGGCCGAGCGTCTTCGACGCGCTGCTCGTCGTCGCGTTGCCCGCGCCACCGACTCGTCCAGGAAGCAGCGCGGCGGCCTCGGCGGCAGCGGCGCCAAACGGACGCTCAGCGAGCCGCACCGGCTCTGCTCTGTCAGCTCCGCCGCCGCTGCTGGTGGCACCGCAGCCAACAGCGGCAGCGGCGCCGGCGCATCTGGAAGCGGCGTCGGCTACGAGATGACGCAGAGCCTGACAGACTCGCAGGAGGAGGAGTCCTCAGCGGCGGCTGCCGCGACGCCTCATCGTTCAACCACGCCGCAGGCGGCTTCCTCGTCGGCCAGGCGCGACTACCCCGACGACAGCGACGACGGCGGCGGCGGCTTCCGCGCCAAGAAGTCGGTGTCCTTCTGCGACCGGATCCAGTTCCATAGTCCGAAAGGCCAGGCCGCTGCCAGCCCGACTGCAGGCTCGGCTGCTGCCGGTCAGATCTGGCGCGGCGGCGTCGGGTCCACGGTGGATTTAGGCGCCGCCGCCGCCGTCCTGCCGTCTGGCGACTCGCCGCACCGTCAGCAGACTCTGCTGCGCCGGCCGCTCAGTTTGCAATTGAACTACGATGTACAGGTAAGCATAATTCATTTACACTACATATCAGCAACAATCCAAGGCTGTAGCCTTCTGGTTAGAGCGTCGGACTCGCGACTGGAAGGTCAGGGGTTCGATTCTCGACCACTCGGAACAATCTGTGTCCTTGAACAAGACGCTTAACTCTGCATTGCTTCAGTTCACCCAGCTGTAAAATGGGTGCCAGAATTAGCTGGGGTAATTGAGGCTGTGTGTGGCGACCCCCCAGTCCTTGGACTGAACAGCCGTACGCAGCTTTCAGATGCGCTCGCAATAGCTGCGGCTGAGCTGTCGATTGTACATCTGCTTAGAGCAGGTGTAATCAATTATTATATATTACAATAAATTTTGTAGCCCCTAAGTAAGTAAGTAGTATATACAAATTAAATATCCGCTGTTGGCCCGGCAGGTCATCCCGCAGCAGGTCGGCCTCTACGGCGACAACGACAGTCCGCCGCTGGTGTTCTGCGGTTCTCCAGTCGGCTCGCCCAGGCGCACTGCGGAGTCCACCGCCGCCGCCGCCAGCCAGCAGCAGCGGCAGTCTCGGCTGGACCGCCTCAGCCAGCTCGTGTCCGACGCTATCCGCGGCGTCAACGACCTGATCCTGGCTGCCACCGCCTCCCCGCTGGCTGCCGGCACGGCCGACGCCTCCGACCAGCAGCGTCAGCAGCAGCGGCTGTCCAGCGTGCTGTCGCAGAGCCTCTGCCCGCCGCTGCACGGCCTGCTGACCGACGAGCTGCTGTCTTCTGGCGGCAGCGGCGGCAGCGGCCCGGGCAGCCGGCTGTCCTTTGGTCGCAGCAGATCCCAGCTGTGGCAGCTGATTGAGGAGACTTGCAAGCCGAGCGGACAGCCCGCCAGCCGACGGCTCAACGAGGTGCTGCGGCAGGTCCGCTCGGTAGGCGGGCTGTCTACGGAGCGGCTGAAGTTCAACGCCTTTGTAGCCGCCTGCCTCAAGTGAGCTCTGGGGGAATTTATTCTGTATTAGTGGGTCTGTCTGTCTGCCTGTCTGTCTGTCTGTCTGTCTGTCTGTCACTGTCTGTCTGTCTCTCTTTCAGTCTGTCTGTCTGTCTCTCTTTCAGTCTGTCTGTCTGTCTCTCTTTCAGTCTGTCTGTCTGTCTCTCTTTCAGTCTGTCTGTCTGTCTCTCTTTCAGTCTGTCTGTCTGTCTCTCTTTCAGTCTGTCTGTCTGTCTCTCTTTCAGTCTGTCTGTCTGTCTCTCTTTCAGTCTGTCTGTCTGTCTCTCTTTCAGTCTGTCTGTCTGTCTCTCTTTCAGTCTGTCTGTCTGTCTCTCTTTCAGTCTGTCTGTCTGTCTCTCTTTCAGTCTGTCTGTCTGTCTCTCTTTCAGTCTGTCTGTCTGTCTCTCTTTCAGTCTGTCTGTCTGTCTCTCTTTCAGTCTGTCTGTCTGTCTCTCTTTCAGTCTGTCTGTCTGTCTCTCTTTCAGTCTGTCTGTCTGTCTCTCTTTCAGTCTGTCTGTCTGTCTCTCTTTCAGTCTGTCTGTCTGTCTCTCTTTCAGTCTGTCTGTCTGTCTCTCTTTCAGTCTGTCTGTCTGTCTCTCTTTCAGTCTGTCTGTCTGTCTCTCTTTCAGTCTGTCTGTCTGTCTCTCTTTCAGTCTGTCTGTCTGTCTCTCTTTCAGTCTGTCTGTCTGTCTCTCTTTCAGTCTGTCTGTCTGTCTCTCTTTCAGTCTGTCTGTCTGTCTCTCTTTCAGTCTGTCTGTCTGTCTCTCTTTCAGTCTGTCTGTCTGTCTCTCTTTCAGTCTGTCTGTCTGTCTCTCTTTCAGTCTGTCTGTCTGTCTCTCTTTCAGTCTGTCTGTCTGTCTCTCTTTCAGTCTGTCTGTCTGTCTCTCTTTCAGTCTGTCTGTCTTTATGTCTGTGTGTGTGTGTGTGTGTGTGTGTGTGTGTGTGTGTGTGTGTGTGTGTGTGTCTGTCTGCCTGTCTTTGTGTGTGTCTGTCTGTCTGCCTGTCTTTGTGTGCGTCTGTCTGTCTGCCTGTATTTGTGTCTGTGTCTGTCTGTCTGCCTGTCTTTGTGTGCGTCTGTCTGTCTGCCTGTCTTTGTGTCTGTGTGTGTGTCTGTCTGTCTGTCTGTCTGTCTTTGTGTGTGTCTGTCTGTCTGCCTGTCTTTGTGTCTGTGTCTGTCTGTCTGCCTGTCTTTGTGTCTGGCTTTCTGTCTGTCTGTCTCTGTCTGTCTATCTGTCTGTCTGTCTGTCTGTCTGTCTTTATGTCTGTCTGTCTGTCTGTCTGTCTGTCTGTTTGTCTTTCTGTCTGTCTGTCTTTATGTCTGTCTGTCTGTCTGTCTGTCTGTCTGTCTGTCTGTCTGTCTGTCTGTCTGTCTGTCTGTCTGTCTGTCTGTCTTTATGTCTGTGTGTGTGTCTGTCTGTCTGTCTGTCTGTCTGTCTGTCTGTCTGTCTGTCTGTCTGTTTGTCTTTCTGTCTGTCTGTCTTTATGTCTGTCTGTCTGTCTGTCTGTCTGTCTGTCTGTCTGTCTGTCTGTCTGTCTGTCTGTCTTTATGTCTGTGTGTGTGTCTGTCTGTCTGCCTGTCTTTGTGTCTGGCTGTCTGTCTGCCTGTCTTAGTGTCTGTCTGTCCGCCTGCCTTCTTTCTGCTTCAGTTCCAAAGCAGTTAGATCTTTAGTAATAATATTCCCAGCAGCTTGCTAAGCCACTCGCCCCGCCCCGCCATGCAGCTCCAAGCAGCTCAGCGCCTGGTTCCACCACGCCGCCAGCAGCGAGTCCATTCTGAAGCGCTACTACAAACCGGGCGCCTTCCTGCGCAGCGCCCAGACCGTCCACTGCGAGCTGTTTGCCGATCTGTCCACCTCCCTCGAGCTGCTCAACTCGCACTCTTTCGGCATCGAACTGGCCGCCTCGGCCTCCTCATCTGTGACCGCGGCCGGCCAGAACAATTCCCGCAGCAAGCCGGCCGGCCAGCAGCCGTTGAAGGCCCGGCACGACATCAAAACTCAGCAGCCGCCGCCGCCGCCGCCGCCGCAGCATCAGAGACCGGCGGCCCCGGCCCCGCCGCCCCGGGTGCAGAGCCGGCTACCCCGGCCTACCAGCTCGGCCGATTCCGCCGCCGCCTCGTCAAGCGTCTCTATTGGCAGTTCGGCCTCGTCAACGGCCTCATCCGCTGCTGCTGGCGTTAAAACCAAATCTGCCAGCTCTGGCGGCTCCGGCGGCGGCCTTCGGTCCACCCTGTCTGGCCTGATGAGGCGCCCGGGCTCGTCTTCGTCTAGCAAACAGCAGCAGCCCGGCACTGGGAAGCGCTGAGTGAGGCTATTGCAGGCTCTGCTTTGTAGTTTACAGATGTTTTTGAATTGATATGTTCGAAGTTTTCAATTCAGAGTTGGGATATCTGCGCGCTTAGAGAGTAGCGCAGTTCAGAATTGGGATATCTGCGCGCTGAGAGAAGCTCAGTTCAGAGTTGGGATATCTGCGCGCTTAGAGAGCAGCGCAGTTCAGAGTTGGGATATCTGCGCGCTTAGAGAGCAACTCAGTTCAGAGTTGGGATATCTGCGCGCTTAGAGACCAACTCAGTTCAGAGTTGGGATATCTGCGCGCTTAGAGACCAGCTCAATTCAGAGTTGGGATATCTGCGCGCTTAGAGACCAGCTCAGTTCAGAGTTGGGATATCTGCGCGCTTAGAGACCAACTCAGTTCAGAGTTGGGATATCTGCGCGCTTAGAGACCAGCTCAGTTCAGAGAATGCGCGCTAAAGGAAACAAAAATGCGTTCTATTATTTCTATATTTTATTCACGTTGTTGTCTATTGCATGTGTGTTCAGCTCTTTTACTCTAGTATTAAAATCTATGCATGTGCACAGCTAAGTTTAACAAACCAAATCTGTCATTTGCTACTTACTGAAATACGTTTCTCTGCAGTAGTATGCCTGGAGAATTTGTGTGTCTTTTTGTTTCCAAGCTGCAAACCAGACCGAGAGCGCGGACCAGCCATTCCTTTGATTTGACTGCTGGATTCGCGCTACGGTTTGCGCTGTGGCAAACTCTATACAAATATAGAGAACCCAGACTTTCCTGCGCACCGAACGCCATTTGTCATTTATCTCTAGTGATTATCGTAACTGTAGTTCTTCCATATACCACCATTCATAACTTGTTTGGTTCTTTAGGGTTAGTTAGATAACTGATTACTTGATAACTGTTTACTGATTAACTGAACAAGCTTAACCTCCCAGCATCTCTAGTCATAACCATGTTTATTAATATTATATAATAATTATTCATTTTATCAAATTTTCCTCAACCTTGCTGTTTTGCTGTTTGTCTGTTCGTTGTGTTTTTTAAAATAAATTTTGAATCTCTAATAAAGCGAAAGTTCCATGTGATTATATAATTAGTTTTGTTATAGTCTGTCAGCTGAAGTATATTTATGTTTATATATTTACTATTTATTATACATAATCACTATAAATTTGCTTTGACTTCATTATGCTGTGTTTAAACTGTTATTAACACGTTGACTAAATGACTGCTTATTAATAATGTTATTCTGTTACCACTGTTATTAATGAGGATCATCGATGATATTATAGTTCTCTGAATCGGTGACAGTTCACTGACTTGTGTACTATTGCGTAATGTTTCAAGCAAAGAATTAATTAATTAATTAATTATATATTCACTGCCTTGCCACCTGCTCGACTTTGACCGACGAATTCAAGCAGATTTAAATTAAATTGAATCTTGCTTTTTGTGTCGGCCTGTTGTGTTTTACTTTTACTGTCAAAAAAGGAAAAATTTCTTGCAGTTTTATAACTCCTTTATATGAAATAGCTCACAAAATATCCCGCCATGATGATGAGCTTTTCCCATCATGAGCTTTTCCCATCATGAGCTATTCCCATCATGAGCTGCTTCCATCATGAGCTATTCCCATCATGAGCCATTCCCATCATGAGCTGCTTCCATCATGAGCTATTCCCATCATGAGCTATTCCCATCATGAGCTGCTTCCATCATGAGCTATTCCCATCATGAGCCATTCCCATCATGAGCCATTCCCATCATGAGCTATTCCCATCATGAGCTATTCCCATCATGAGCCATTCCCATCATGAGCTATTCCCATCATGAGCTATTCCCATCATGAACTTTTCCCATCATGAGCTATTCCCATCATGAGCTATTCCCATCATGAGCTATTCCCATCATGAGCCATTCCCATCATGAGCTATTCCCATCATGAGCTTTTCCCATCATGAGCTATTCCCATCATGAGCTGCTTCCATCATGAGCTATTCCCATCATGAGCCATTCCCATCATGAGCTGCTTCCATCATGAGCTATTCCCATCATGAGCTATTCCCATCATGAACTATTCCCATCATGAGCTATTCCCATCATGAGCTATTCCCATCATGAGCTATTCCCATCATGAGCCATTCCCATCATGAGCCATTCCCATCATGAGCTATTCCCATCATGAGCTATTCCCATCATGAGCTATTCCCATCATGAGCCATTCCCATCATGAGCTATTCCCATCATGAACTTTTCCCATCATGAGCTATTCCCATCATGAGCTATTCCCATCATGAGCCATTCCCATCATGAGCCATTCCCATCATGAGCTATTCCCATCATGAGCTATTCCCATCATGAGCTATTCCCATCATGAGCCATTCCCATCATGAGCTATTCCCATCATGAGCTATTCCCATCATGAACTATTCCCATCATGAGCTATTCCCATCATGAGCTATTCCCATCATGAGCTATTCCCATCATGAACTTTTCCCATCATGAGCTATTCCCATCATGAACTATTCCCATCATGAGCTCTTCCCATCATGAGCTCTTCCCATCATGAACTATTTCCATCATGAGCTCTTCCCATCATGAACTATTCCCATCATGAGCTATTCCCATCATGAACTATTCCCATCATGAGCTATTCCCATCATGAACTATTCCCATCATGAGCTCTTCCCATCATGAACTGCTCCCATCATGAGCTATTCCCATCATGAACTATTCCCATCATGAGCTATTCCCATCATGAGCTATTCCCATCATGAGCTATTCCCATCATGAGCTATTCCCATCATGAGCCATTCCCATCATGAGCTGCTTCCATCATGAGCTGCTTCCATCATGAGCTATTCCCATCATGAGCTATTCCCATCATGAGCTGCTTCCATCATGAGCTATTCCCAATGTGACCGGAGCTGGAGGTCGCTTTGATCGCGATAGAGTGGGTCTTGAAGTGTCTACGTGGACTCCTCATTTAGCCTGATAGAATTACGGGGATTTTCAGCGCCATCGAAATCGAAGCTAAGAAGTTCTATCTTAAGTTCTATCTTCTATCTAAGAACTTCTAACTTAGAAGTTCTAAGTTCTACTATAAATATATAGTAGAATAGCAAATTGCTAGTATCTAATTATGCTACTTAATTCGAATTTTCAGTAGTACCATCATGATTCTGTTTCCAGTTTAAGTTCAACCATATGTTTCCTACAGAGTTGTCTTTCAATATTTGCAGAAGCCAGTCAGCTCTGTGTGAAACGCTCGTGTTTATATTGCCCCATTTCTATGAAGTTGGATTGCCCGATAAAGTGCGCGCTATCCAATCCACTGCAAGCTGATACATGTCGGGCCGAGGCCACTGGCGCGTGCTCGCTAAACGTCGTGTCCCTCCTACAAAGGCAAACACTTGGGGGAGGGGTCCGAGTTTTCAATGTCCAACTGGAGGGTAACTTACAATAAGCATGCAGGTTCTGTTGCTGAGTGTGCAATACTTTGTAGGGAATTAATTTACTCAGCACTCGAATATGTTGGGCTGAATTTTTGACACAATGGATAGAAGGGACCGGCGCTGTGATGCGGGGCTTAACAGCGATGCAATAATGCACAGAGACATCTGCCAGTCAGGAATAAGCAGTTGGCTAAGTTTATGTGAGCTTTTTATACACTCTTGCGAGTTGAGTAGTTCTGGTTATTTTCCTGCGACAGTTTCACTTTGTGTTCTCTTACCACCGCTAATGTCTGTCACCTATAGCTATGTCCAGTGTCTGTCTCCACCCTCCGTGTCTATCCCCAGTGTCTGTCTCCAGTGTCTGTCTCCACTCTCCGTGTTTATCCCCAGTTTCTATCTCCACCCTCCGTGTTTATCTCCAGTGTCTATCTCCACTCTGTGTCTATCTCCACTCTCTGTGTTTATCCCCAGTGTCTGTCTCCAGTGTCTGTCTCCACTCTCCGTGTTTATCGCCAGTTCTATCTCCACTCTCTGTGTCTATCTCCACTCTCCGTGTTTATCCCCTGTGTCTATCTCAACCCCTCCGTGTTAATCCCAGTGTCTGTCTCCACCCTCCGTGTTTATCGCCAGTTCTGTCTCCACTCTCCGTGTTTATCTCCACCCTCCGTGTTTATCCCAGTGTCTGTCTCCACCCTCCGTGTTTATCCCCAGTGTCTGTTTCCAACCTCCGTGTTTATCCCCAGTGTCTGTCTCCACTCTCCGTGTTTATCTCCACCCTCCGTGTCTATCTCCAGTGTCTATCTCCAGTGTCTATCGCCAGTGTCTATATCCACCCTCCGTGTCTATCTCCAGTGTTTATCTTCACTCTCTGTGTCTATCTCAGCCAGTCAGGCATGATAGAGACAGCAGCCTCCTCCATGTCAATCTCATAGCCAGTCAGGCAGTATAGAGACAGCAGCCTCCTCCATGTCAATCTCATAGCCAGTCAGGCATGATAGAGACAGCAGCCTCCTCCATGTCAATCTCATAGCCAGTCAGGCAGTATAGAGACAGCAGCCTCCTCCATGTCAATCTCATAGCCAGTCAGGCAGTATAGAGACAGCAGCCTCCTCCATGTCAATCTCATAGCCAGTCAGGCAGTATAGAGACAGCAGCCTCCTCCATGTCAATCTCATAGCCAGTCAGGCAGTATAGAGACAGCAGCCTCCTCCATGTCAATCTCATAGCCAGTCAGGCAGTATAGAGACAGCAGCCTCCTCCATGTCAATCTCATAGCCAGTCAGGCAGTATAGAGACAGCAGCCTCCTCCATGTCAATCTCATAGCCAGTCAGGCAGTATAGAGACAGCAGCCTCCTCCATGTCAATCTCATAGCCAGTCAGGCAGTATAGAGACAGCAGCCTCCTCCATGTCAATCTCATAGTCAGGAAGGGCAGTATAGAGACAGCAGCCTCCTCCATGTCAATCTCATAGCCAGTCAGGCAGTATAGAGACAGCAGCCTCCTCCATGTCAATCTCATAGTCAGGAAGGGCAGTATAGAGACAGCAGCCTCCTCCATGTCAATCTCATAGCCAGTCAGGCAGTATAGAGACAGCAGCCTCCTCCATGTCAATCTCATAGTCAGGAAGGGCAGTATAGAGACAGCAGCCTCCTCCATGTCAATCTCATAGTCAGGAAGGGCAGTATAGAGACAGCAGCCTCCTCCATGTCAATCTCATAGCCAGTCAGGCAGTATAGAGACAGCAGCCTCCTCCATGTCAATCTCATAGCCAGTCAGGCAGTATAGAGACAGCAGCCTCCTCCATGTCAATCTCATAGTCAGGAAGGGCAGTATAGAGACAGCAGCCTCCTCCATGTCAATCTCATAGCCAGTCAGGCAGTATAGAGACAGCAGCCTCCTCCATGTCAATCTCATAGCCAGTCAGGCAGTATAGAGACAGCAGCCTCCTCCATGTCAATCTCATAGTCAGGAAGGGCAGTATAGAGACAGCAGCCTCCTCCATGTTAATCTCATAGTCAGGAAGGGCAGTATAGAGACAGCAGCCTCCTCCATGTCAATCTCATAGCCAGTCAGGCAGTATAGAGACAGCAGCCTCCTCCATGTCAATCTCATAGTCAGGAAGGGCAGGATAGAGACAGCAGCCTCCTCCATATCAACCTCTATCCCCGTCACACTCCAGTACGCCGCCCAGTGTGAGCAGGGCATTTTGACTTCTTTCCAACAGAACCGCCTACTGCTTGGACAGGGAAATCTATCTTGAGGCCAGGAGAAATTCAATAAACCCCCGCCCTCCTCCGCTGCCTTATTCCTTCCGCTTAGTTCCTCAGTATCCGCTCTTGCAGTTCCGTCCGCAATGTCCAGCTCAAAAATGCATTAGCAGTTCCGTCGCGTTTTTGAAGTTGCCTCTGAGAAAGGGCGCATTGTAGCTCTCAGTGCTGCTATATTTCCGCAAATTCGATTTCCCACGCGATAAAAATAACTTGGCAAGGCAATTTACGAGTCAGTTGCTAACGGCATTGTGTGCACTCCTGGAGTCCTAAACTGTCTGGGCTTGTAGCAGACGCCCACACATTGGGGAATGAGATTTTAATGTGATAATGACACCTACGATTGCGATAAGAGGGAACCAAACAAATGGCTGAGCTGTATCTCAGTAGTGCCAAAATGGACCCAAAGATGGCGCCAAAATCGACCGAAGGATGGCGCCAAAATAGACCCAAGGACGGCGCTAAAATAGACCCAAGGATAGCGCAAAAATGAAACTAAGGATGGCGCCAAAATCGACCCAAGGATGGCGCCAAAATCGAGCCAAGGATGGCGCCAAAATCGACCCAAGGATGGCGCCAAAATCGACCCAAAGATGGCGCCAAAATCGATCCAAGGATGGCGCCAAAATAGACCTAAATATGGCACCAAAATGAAACTAAGGATGGCGCCAAAATCGATCCAAAGATGGCGCCAAAATCGACCCAATAATGGCGCCAAAAAGACCCAAGGATGGCGCCACAATGAATCTTAAACATAACGCTAAAATGGACCCAAGGATGGTGCTACAATGGGCCTCAGACATAGCGCCAAAATGGACGTTAAGTATAGCACCAAGATGGATCTCAAGTATAGCACCAAAATGGACCTTAAGTATAGCACCAAAATGGACCTTAAGTATAGCGCCAAAATGGATCTTAAGTACCAGTACAGCACCAAAATGGACCTTAAGTACCGGTATAGCGCCAAAATAGGCCTTGATAGCATTACAAAACAGACTGCACCAACAAAATAACTGGTATCCAGAAAAAACGTTTAAACAGCCTAAAAAATAAGAGAGTTCGATAAAGTTCGGCAGCACGCAGCGATACAGCTGCACACACACACACAGATGTCTTATGTTGCACACGCATGGCTAGCAACCGGGTCAGCGTCATCATGCAAAGCAAATTAGTTGCCACATCGCATATAAAAGGGAATTACTGTATCCTATCAATAGCTACCGTGCCTATTGGATGGGTGTCTAAATAAATTACCCCACGCGACAGGCCTCGCTGCTCTGTTTAAGAGACAGACGCATGAAAAGAGGGAAGGCGAGAGAGGCCTAATTGCTTTCCGCCCAAAGAAGCTTTCCGCTCAAGGCGGCTCCGGGATCGGCGAGATGAAATGTAGCAGCGGAGTTCCGCCGCCGCCCCTCAGTTCCTCCAATGTCCCTCGGGGGGGGGGGGGGCTGCTCTGTAAAGCCGAACGGGAACGGCTAGATGAAAATACGAGGAAGGAATTCGGCTTAGGAGGCTGCGTGATGGCGGCTTGCCTTAGCCTTCGGTTTCGGGCCAAAGTAGACCGAACAGCCCGCGATAATGAATATGCCGGGCCGGCCTTAGTATAGGATATCTCCAGGGGAACTTCTGACAGAAACTTTTCCATCTTCCTGCGCGCCTTCGCAGGATCCGACAAGAGACGGGGGTTCGAGATGAATTGGGAGAGGGAGAGTGAGGAAAAATTCCCCTCCCTTACCAGATTCTCTACCCAGCTCCCCCCTCCCTCTCCTGTCACACTTGCCCGGACTGCAGCTCTCACACCGCCCGCACCAGGGGTTGGGGTTGCGGCTAATCCCATTCACATCGGCGCGCATATCTTTGGTGAAATCCTAGCGTGCACAGGGCTTGGGCGGGGCAGGCAGGCAGTCAGGCATACCAAACTGCGGCTGCTGCCCCCTTCCCTGTACTTCAGACGGTGGAGGGGGGCTTGCAATGTCGATCTGGGCTTTGGTTCCCTCCTCTCTCGCAATTTCCACCCTCGTCTCCGCTCTCTCCTCTCTCTACCCCTCTCTGGTCTTCCGACTGGGCCAGCCCCCCCCCGCCCCAGTGACACGAGGAGGAAGGCGGGCTGGCGGGCCAGGACTAAAGGCGGGAGGCCCAGAGTTTATCGGTTGGATAGAAAGGCAAAAAGGCTTGAAGTGGAAAAGGTGGCCGTTAGTTTTGCCTGAAGGCCTTGCTTGGTTCTAGCGTAGCTTGTATCGGATTTTCAGCCGGGGCCGAAGCAGCGAATCTCGGTTAGGACAGATCGTTTTTATCATTCTTCAAGCCTCAGTCACAGCCGCAACATGAGTGGCAAGAAAGTGGTGCAAATTCCGCCCGGCTTCAAAGACCTGCTGCAGGACTTCACTGTGGCTGTGCTCAAGGAGACGCCTGAGGATGTCGTGGAATTCGCAATCGAGTATTTCACCAGGCTGCGCATGGAAAAAATCTCGCAGAGTCAGGAGGGGGCCGAGGCCGCCGCCGAAGCTGCCGAAGCCGACTCAGACATCGACGACGAGCCTATGCAGGCGCCGCCGCCGCGTCGCGGACCTCGCCGAGTTGCCGTCGCCGGCGAGAGCTTCGACCCGGAAAAAGAGGACGACGACGACACTCCGGTAGTGAACCACCCCAAGACCGAGGAGCAGCGGCAGCGCCTGAACGAGGCCGTCAAGCACATCCTGCTGTTCCGCTGCCTGGACGAGGACCAGATGCGTGACGTCATCAACGCCATGTTCGAGCGGCGCTGCCAGCCGGGCGAGAAGGTCATCACGCAGGGCGAGGACGGCGACAATTTCTACGTGATCGAGTCGGGAGTCTACGACATCTACGTCCTGATCAACGGCCAGGACACCAAGGTCGGCCAGTACGATAACAAAGGCTCCTTCGGCGAGCTCGCCCTGATGTACAACGCTCCGCGGGCTGCCACCATCCAATGCGCCTCCTCCGGCAGCATCTGGGCGATGGACCGTGACACTTTCCGACGTCTGGTGCTGAAGAAGGCCTTCCAGAAGCGAGTGATGTACGAGAACCTCATCGACTCCGTGCCGCTGCTCAAGGAGCTGGCGCCCTACGAACGGATGAACATCGCCGACGCGTTGAAGTCCCGCGTGTACGAAGACGGCGACTGCATCATCGTCCAGGGCGACGTTGGCAACGAGATGTACTTTATCGAGGATGGCGAGGTGCGAATCACGCGGAAAACCCAGGACGGCAGCGGCGAGATGGAGCTGTCCAGACTGCAGAAGGGCGGCTACTTCGGCGAGCTGGCCCTGCTGACCAAGCAGCCCCGAGCCGCCAATGTCTACGCCTGCGGCGGCAAGTGCAAAGTAGCCGTGCTGGACGTCGGCTCGTTCGAGCGGTTGCTCGGCCCCTGCCTGGACATCATGCGCCGCTCCATCGACAACTACCAGCAGCAGCTCACCAGTCTGTTCGGCAGCATGGAGGCCGTGCCCGACCTGCGCGCCTGAGTTGGCTGGGGCTCCGCATCTGCCCCCCCCCCCTAGCTCTGCATCTGCTATCAGCCTGGCTGCCTTTCCAGACTGCAGCGCCTTCCTGTCTCTCCAGCCCCTCCTGTCTCTCCCAACCCCTTCCTGTCTCTCTCATCTCTTCCTGTCTCTCCCAACCCCTTCCTGTCTCTCTCATCTCTTCCTGTCTCTCCCAACCCCTTCCTGTCTCTCCCAACCCCTTCCTGTCTCTCTCAGATCATTCCCGTCTCTCCCAACTCTTTCCTGTCTTCCTCAACCCTTTCCTGTCTCCCTCAACCCTTTCCTGTCTTCCTCAACCCCTACCTGTCTCTCCCAACCCCTTCCTGTCTTCCTCAACCCTTTCCTGTCTTCCTCAACCCCTTCCAGTCTCTCCAAACCCCTTTCTGTCTCTCCAAACCCCTTCCTGTCTCTCCCAACCCCTTCCTGTCTCTCCCAACCCCTTCCTGTCTCTCCCAACCCCTTCCTGTCTCTCTCACCCCTTCCAGTCTCTCCAAACCCCTTCCAGTCTCTCCAAACCCCTTTCTGTCTCTCCAAACCCCTTCCTGTCTCTCCCAACCCCTTCCTGTCTCTCCCAACCCCTTCCTGTCTCTCTCACCCCTTCCAGTCTCTCCAAACCCCTTTCTGTCTCTCCAAACCCCTTCCTGTCTCTCCAAACCCCTTCCTGTCACTCCCAACCCCTTCCTGTCTCTCTCACCCCTTCCTGTCTCTCCCAACCCATTCCTGTCTCTCTCACCCCTTCCCGTCTCTCCCAACCCCTTCCTGTCTCTCTCACCCCTTCCTGTCTCTCCCAAATCCTTCCCGTCTCTCTACCCCAACGCACTAAAAGCAATTTCTCAACCCAACGAGCTGCCGGCTAACAAAATCGAGTTGAAAAGTTGGAACGCGAAAAAGATTGGCCTGACCACTATTGTGTTTAGACTGACACTTAGTTATTAAAATGCTATGCATACTTAGCTACTAATAAACAATCTCATTCGTTTATCCATTTTTCGTGTGCCCCCACGTAATTTTGTTTGTTATTTTCAGTCGAATCCATCTAATCTTCTTAAAACTAAAGTTACAAACAATGTCATAGTATGGAGTTCGACATGTTTTTTATTTAGGCCTCGCTTAATAAAAATGTCTGTTTGAATTGCTGCAATTGTTTTAACAATATTTTCTCAAGCTGTCTTAAGTTGAGTAGATATTCGAATTTCGGCGTAGCTGACCAGAGACCGCACATGCCGCACAGAACCCACATGCACTGCCGCCGAATTTTGCACGGCCTTCCCCATCCAACAGCTTCAGCAGCTCTTGCCCCGGCACTCTTGTTAGCTGGCGCTTTGAAATGTGCGTACAGAAAGCCGAAACTTTAGAAATTTAAATTCTAACAATACAAAGAAGCATTCAAACAAAAATTCCACTTTTGTTTTGAAGTATTTTTTGTCTGATTTAAAAAAACGACCGCTACTCTCTCCTCTTCTCTGTTTTTTCTCTTTCTCTGCCCTCTTCTCCCTCTTCTTTCTCTTCTCTCTCTTCCCACTCTTTGCCCTCTTCTCTCTCTTCCCACTCTTTGCCCTCTTCTCCCTCTTCTCCCTCTTCTCCCTCTTCTTTCTCTTCTCTCTCTTCTCTCTCTTCCCACTCTTTGCCCTCTTCTCTCTCTTCCCACTCTTCTCCCTCTTCTCCCTCTTCTCTCTCCTCCCTCTTCTCTCTCTTCTCCCGCTTCTCCCTCTTTTCCTCTTCGCCCTCTTCTCTCTCTTCGCCCTATTCTCTCTCTTCTCCCTCTTCTCTCTCTTCTCCCTCTTCTCCTTCTTCCCCCTCTTCTGTCTCTTCCCCCTCTTCCCCCTCTTTGCCCTCTTCCCCCTCTTTGCCCTCTCCTCCCTCTTCTCTCTCTTCTCCCTCTTCTCTCTCTTCTCCCTCTTCCCCCTCTTTGCCCTCTCCTCCCTCTTCTCTCTCTTCTCCCTCTTCTATTTCTTCTCCCTCTTCCCCCTCTTCTCCCTCTTCTCCCTTTTCTCCCTCTTCTCCCTCTTCTCCCTCTTTGCCCTCTCCTCCCTCTTCTCTCTCTTCTCCCTCTTCTCTCTCTTCTCCCTCTTCTCCCTCTTCTCCCTCTTCTCCTTCTTCCCCCTCTTCCCCCTCTTCCCCCTCTTCTGTCTCTTCCCCCTCTTCCCCCTCTTTGCCCTCTTCCCCCTCTTTGCCCTCTTCTCCCTCTTCTCTCTCTTCTCCCTCTTCCCCCTCTTTGCCCTCTCCTCCGTCTTCTCTCTCTTCTCCCTCTTCTCTCTCTTCTCCCTCTTCCCCCTCTTTGCCCTCTCCTCCCTCTTCTCCCTCTTCTATTTCTTCTCCCTCTTCCCCCTCTTCTCCCTCTTCTCCCTTTTCTCCCTCTTCTCCCTCTTCCC
Organism: Macrostomum lignano; assembly: GCA_002269645.1. NCBI lineage: Eukaryota > Metazoa > Platyhelminthes > Macrostomidae > Macrostomum > Macrostomum lignano. The sequence continues at coordinate 83,514 of NIVC01002729.1, forward strand.
CCTCTTTGCCCTCTCCTCCCTCTTCTCTCTCTTCTCCCTCTTCTATTTCTTCTCCCTCTTCCCCCTCTTCTCCCTCTTCCCCCTCTTCTCCCTCTTCTCCCTCTTCTCCCTCTTCTCCCTCTTCTCTCTCTTCCCCTCTTCCCCTCTTCCCCCTCTTCCCCCTCTTCTCCCTCTTCTCCCTATAGCCCCTTCCCCCTCTTCTCTCTTCCTCCTCTTCCTTCTCTTCTCTTGCTTCTCCATCTTCTCCCTCTTGCCCCTCTCCTTTCCCTCCTTTCCCTCTTTGTCCTTTTTGTCCTCTTTGCCCTCTCTTCCCCCTCTTCTACCTCTTTTCAGTCTTCCCTTCCTTCATCTGGTTTTTAACTTTTCCTTCGCCAAGGAAACGAGTTGTCCCAAGCCAAGTCATGCTCTGCCAGTCACCGTGACAGAGCGGTCCTCATACCTTGCTTCCTCTCCTAGCCCAGTTCCCTGTTGGCGGCATGGGGCACGGGGAGGAGAGGGGGGAGGTCGCTGAATTCCGCTCATTTCCCGGACCCTTAACCATAAATTAAGGACCCAACCCGTGGACAAGAATCCCACAGATCTACCCCAACGCTTTCACCCCTCCCTCCTCATAGGTGGGGCTTTCATCGATTTCTCCGTATCGAGGTCATGCAGTTAACTGGTGAAAACGCACCGATTATGCACAGAGCTTGGGGGATTTTGTTTCACTTTAGTTATAAATATATTCTGTGCACTGTAGCTGTCTAGCTGTTCGCTTTTGCTGCGTTGCTAAAGAATTCTTTGCGGCGTTATCTACATAAGCAGCGCAATTTAGAGCGGACAAACTGTACACTTTTTGGGTTGCGCAGGATTCGCTGCCTATCTTAGCGCTATCTTGCTGAATTCGTCCTGCAATTAATGGCCTTTCTTCATCTAGTACATCCAGTCTCCCGCAGTCTTGTCTTCTGTCTATTTTGTCTTCACTTTTCTGTCTCTCCCTTCCTCTCTCTCCCTTTCTCTCTCTCCTTTCCTCTTTCCCTTCCTCTCTCTCCCTTTCTCTCTCTCCCTTCCTCTCTCCCTTTCTCTCTCTCTCCCTTCCTCTCTCTCCCTTTCTCTCTCTCCCTTCCTCTCTCTCCCTTCCTCTCTCCCTTTCTCTCTCTCCCTTCCTCTCTCTCCCTTCCTCTCTCTCCCTTCCTCTCTCTCCCTTCCTCTCTCTCCCTTTCTCTCTCTCCCTTCCTCTCTCTCCCTTCCTCTCTCCCTTCCTCTCTCTCCCTTCCTCTCTCTCCCTTCCTCTCTCTCCCTTCCTCTCTCTCCCTTCCTCTCTCTCTCCCTTTCTCTCTCTCCCTTCCTCTCTCTCCCTTCCTCTCTCTCCCTTCCTCTCTCTCCATTCCTCTCTCTCTTCCTCTCTCTCTCTCCCTTCCTCTCTCTCTCCCTTTCTCTCTCTCCCTTCCTCTCTCTCCCTTCCTCTCTCCCTTCCTCTCTCTCCCTTCCTCTCTCTCCCTTCCTCTCTCTCCCTTCCTCTCTCTCCCTTTCTCTCTCTCCCTTCCTCTCTCTCTCCCTTTCTCTCTCCCTTCCTCTCTCTCCCTTCCTCTCTCTCCCTTTCTCTCTCTCCCTTCCTCTCTCTCTCCCTTTCTCTCTCCCTTCCTCTCTCTCCCTTCCTCTCTCTCCCTTCCTCTCTCTCTTTCTCTCTCTCCCTTCCTATCTCTCTTTCTCTCTCTCCCTTCCTCTCTCTCTTTCTCTCTCTCCTTTCCTCTCTCCCTTCCTCTCTCTCCCTTCCTCTCTCTCCCTTCCTCTCTCTCCCTTCCTCGCTCTCCCTTCCTCTCTCTCCCTTCCTCTCTCCCTTCCTCTCTCTCCCTTCCTCTCTCTCCCTTCCTCTCTCTCCCTTCCTCTCTCTCCCTTCCTCTCTCTCCCTTCCTCTCTCTCCCTTCCTCTCTCTCCCTTTCTCTCTCTCCTTTCCTCTCTCCCTTCCTCTCTCTCCCTTCCTCTCTCTCTTCCTCTCTCTCTCTCCCTTCCTCTCTCTCTCCCTTTCTCTCTCTCCCTTCCTCTCTCTCCCTTCCTCTCTCCCTTCCTCTCTCCCTTCCTCTCTCCCTTCCTCTCTCCCTTCCTCTCTCTCCCTTCCTCTCTCTCCCTTCCTCTCTCTCCCTTCCTCTCTCTCCCTTCCTCTCTCTCCCTTCCTCTCTCTCCCTTCCTCTCTCTCCCTTCCTCTCTCTCCCTTCCTCTCTCTCCCTTTCTCTCTCTCCCTTCCTCTCTCCCTTTCTCTCTTTCCTTTCCTCTCTCCCTTCCTCTCTCTCCCTTCCTCTCTCCCTTCCTCTCTCTCCCTTCCTCTCTCTCCCTTCCTCTCTCTCCCTTCCTCTCTCTCCCTTTCTCTCTCTCTCCCTTCCTCTATCCCTTCCTCTCTCTCCCTTCCTCTCTCTCCCTTCCTCTCTCTCCCTTCCTCTCTCTCCCTTCCTCTCTCTCTCTTCCTCTCATGCTTTCCTTTTCCACCTTTTGGTCCTTCACCGAAGCAGACGCAGCTCCTTTTAATTTCTCGAATCGCCTCTATCAATCTTCTAGCTTTGGCAAACAATGCTGGCACCCAATTGCCTGCAGTTGACACTTCGGTGTCTGAAATTGATCGGTTGAATTAAACTGCGAAAACTGTGCCACTGCTGTGGAGACCTGCTAGTTGTCCACGGGCTGATTATACTCACCCTAATTTATCATAGCTCATCGTTTTTCTCCCAAATAATAATTTCCCGCTCTCATCATTTCTGTCAATGGAAGAAAATTAAAGGATGGAAGTGGACACTCAGGTGAGAAGTGGACACTCAGGTGAATAGTGGACACTCAGGAGAGAAGTGGACACTCAGGTGAGGAGTGGATACTCAGGTGAGAAGTGGACACTCAGGTGAATAGTGGACACTCAGGTGAGAAGTGGACACTCAGGTGTGGAGTGGACACTCAGGTGAATAGTGGACACTCAGGAGAGAAGTGGACACTCAGGTGTGGAGTGGACACTCAAGTGAGAAGTGGACACTCAGGAGAGAAGTGGACACTCAGGTGAGAAGTGGACACTCAGGTGAGAAGTGGACACTCAGGTGAGAAGTGGACATTCAGGTGAGGAGTGGACACTCAGGTGAGGAGTGGACACTCAGGTGAGGAGTGGACACTCAGGTGAGGAGTGGACACTCAGGTGAGAAGTGGACACTCAGGTGTGGAGTGGACACTCAGGTGAGAAGTGGACACTCAGGTGTGGAGTGGATACTCAGGTGAGGAGTGGACACTCAGGTGAGAAGTGGACACTCAGGTGAGGAGTGGACACTCAGGTGAGAAGTGGACACTCAGGTGAGGAGTGGACACTCAGGTGAGAAGTGGACACTCAGGTGAGAAGTGGACACTCAGGTGAGGAGTGGACACTCAGGTGAGAAGTGGACACTCAGGTGAGAAGTGGACACTCAGGTGTGGAGTGGACACTCAGGTGAGAAGTGGACACTCAGGTGAGGAGTGGACACTCAGGTGAGGAGTGGACACTCAGGTAAGAAGTGGACACTCAGGTTAGGAGTGGACACTCAGGTGAGGAGTGGACACTCAGGTGAGGAGTGGACACTCAGGTGAGGAGTGGACACTCAGGTTAGGAGTGGACACTCAGGTGAGAAGTGGACACTCAGGAGAGAAGTGGACACTCAGGTGAGGAGTGGACACTCAGGTGAGGAGTGGACACTCAGGTGAGAAGTGGACACTCAGGTGTGGAGTGGACACTCAGGTGAGAAGTGGACACTCAGGTGTGGAGTGGATACTCAGGTGAGGAGTGGACACTCAGGTGAGGAGTGGACACTCAGGTGAGGAGTGGACACTCAGGTGAGAAGTGGACACTCAGGTGAGGAGTGGACACTCAGGTGAGAAGTGGACACTCAGGTGAGAAGTGGACACTCAGGTGAGGAGTGGACACTCAGGTGAGAAGTGGACACTCAGGTGAGAAGTGGACACTCAGGTGTGGAGTGGACACTCAGGTGAGAAGTGGACACTCAGGTGAGGAGTGGACACTCAGGTGAGGAGTGGACACTCAGGTGAGAAGTGGACACTCAGGTTAGGAGTGGACACTCAGGTGAGGAGTGGACACTCAGGTGAGGAGTGGACACTCAGGTGAGGAGTGGACACTCAGGTGAGAAGTGGACACTCAGGTTAGGAGTGGACACTCAGGTGAGAAGTGGACACTCAGGTGAGAAGTGGACACTCAGGTGAGGAGTGGACACTCAGGTGAGAAGTGGACACTCAGGTGTGGAGTGGACACTCAGGTGAGGAGTGGACACTCAGGTGAGAAGTGGACCCTGAGAGAGTGTCCTCTCTCTCCCTTCCTCTCTCTCCCTTTCTCTCTCTCCCTTCCTCTCTCTCCCTTCCTCTCTCCCTTCCTCTCTATCCCTTCCTCTCTCTCCCTTCCTCTCTCTCCCTTCCTCTCTCTCCCTTCCTCTCTCTCTCCCTTTCTCTCTCTCCCTTCCTCTCTCTCCCTTCCTCTCTCTCCCTTCCTCTCTCTCCATTCCTCTCTCTCTTCCTCTCTCTCTCTCCCTTCCTCTCTCTCTCCCTTTCTCTCTCTCCCTTCCTCTCTCTCCCTTCCTCTCTCCCTTCCTCTCTCTCCCTTCCTCTCTCTCCCTTCCTCTCTCTCCCTTCCTCTCTCTCCCTTTCTCTCTCTCCCTTCCTCTCTCTCTCCCTTTCTCTCTCCCTTCCTCTCTCTCCCTTCCTCTCTCTCCCTTTCTCTCTCTCCCTTCCTCTCTCTCTCCCTTTCTCTCTCCCTTCCTCTCTCTCCCTTCCTCTCTCTCCCTTCCTCTCTCTCTTTCTCTCTCTCCCTTCCTATCTCTCTTTCTCTCTCTCCCTTCCTCTCTCTCTTTCTCTCTCTCCTTTCCTCTCTCCCTTCCTCTCTCTCCCTTCCTCTCTCTCCCTTCCTCTTTCTCCCTTCCTCGCTCTCCCTTCCTCTCTCTCCCTTCCTCTCTCTCCCTTCCTCTCTCTCCCTTCCTCTCTCTCCCTTCCTCTCTCTCCCTTTCTCTCTCTCCTTTCCTCTCTCCCTTCCTCTCTCTCCCTTCCTCTCTCTCTTCCTCTCTCTCTCTCCCTTCCTCTCTCTCTCCCTTTCTCTCTCTCCCTTCCTCTCTCTCCCTTCCTCTCTCCCTTCCTCTCTCTCCCTTCCTCTCTCTCCCTTCCTCTCTCCCTTCCTCTCTCCCTTCCTCTCTCCCTTCCTCTCTCCCTTCCTCTCTCTCCCTTCCTCTCTCTCCCTTCCTCTCTCTCCCTTCCTCTCTCTCCCTTCCTCTCTCTCCCTTCCTCTCTCTCCCTTTCTCTCTCTCCCTTCCTCTCTCCCTTTCTCTCTTTCCTTTCCTCTCTCCCTTCCTCTCTCTCCCTTCCTCTCTCCCTTCCTCTCTCTCCCTTCCTCTCTCTCCCTTCCTCTCTCTCCCTTCCTCTCTCTCCCTTTCTCTCTCTCTCCCTTCCTCTATCCCTTCCTCTCTCTCCCTTCCTCTCTCTCCCTTCCTCTCTCTCCCTTCCTCTCTCTCCCTTCCTCTCTCTCTCTTCCTCTCATGCTTTCCTTTTCCACCTTTTGGTCCTTCACCGAAGCAGACGCAGCTCCTTTTAATTTCTCGAATCGCCTCTATCAATCTTCTAGCTTTGGCAAACAATGCTGGCACCCAATTGCCTGCAGTTGACACTTCGGTGTCTGAAATTGATCGGTTGAATTAAACTGCGAAAACTGTGCCACTGCTGTGGAGACCTGCTAGTTGTCCACGGGCTGATTATACTCACCCTAATTTATCATAGCTCATCGTTTTTCTCCCAAATAATAATTTCCCGCTCTCATCATTTCTGTCAATGGAAGAAAATTAAAGGATGGAAGTGGACACTCAGGTGAGAAGTGGACACTCAGGTGAATAGTGGACACTCAGGAGAGAAGTGGACACTCAGGTGAGGAGTGGATACTCAGGTGAGAAGTGGACACTCAGGTGTGGAGTGGACACTCAGGTGAATAGTGGACACTCAGGAGAGAAGTGGACACTCAGGTGTGGAGTGGACACTCAAGTGAGAAGTGGACACTCAGGAGAGAAGTGGACACTCAGGTGAGAAGTGGACACTCAGGTGAGAAGTGGACACTCAGGTGAGAAGTGGACATTCAGGTGAGGAGTGGACACTCAGGTGAGGAGTGGACACTCAGGTGAGGAGTGGACACTCAGGTGAGGAGTGGACACTCAGGTGAGAAGTGGACACTCAGGTGTGGATTGGACACTCAGGTGAGAAGTGGACACTCAGGTGTGGAGTGGATACTCAGGTGAGGAGTGGACACTCAGGTGAGAAGTGGACACTCAGGTGAGGAGTGGACACTCAGGTGAGAAGTGGACACTCAGGTGAGGAGTGGACACTCAGGTGAGAAGTGGACACTCAGGTGAGAAGTGGACACTCAGGTGAGGAGTGGACACTCAGGTGAGAAGTGGACACTCAGGTGAGAAGTGGACACTCAGGTGTGGAGTGGACACTCAGGTGAGAAGTGGACACTCAGGTGAGGAGTGGACACTCAGGTGAGGAGTGGACACTCAGGTGAGAAGTGGACACTCAGGTTAGGAGTGGACACTCAGGTGAGGAGTGGACACTCAGGTGTGGAGTGGACACTCAGGTGAGGAGTGGACACTCAGGTTAGGAGTGGACACTCAGGTGAGAAGTGGACACTCAGGAGAGAAGTGGACACTCAGGTGAGGAGTGGACACTCAGGTGAGGAGTGGACACTCAGGTGAGAAGTGGACACTCAGGTGAATAGTGGACACTCAGGAGAGAAGTGGACCCTCAGGTGAGGAGTGGACACTCAGGTGAGAAGTGGACACTCAGGTTAGGAGTGGACACTCGGGTGAGGAGTGGACACTCAGGTGAGGAGTGGACACTCAGGTGAGGAGTGGACACTCGGGTGAGGAGTGGACACTCAGGTGAGGAGTGGACACTCAGGTGAGGAGTGGATACTCAGGTGAGAAGTGGACACTCAGGTGAGGAGTGGACACTCAGGTGAGAAGTGGACACTCAGGTGAGAAGTGGACACTCAGGTGAGAAGTGGACACTCAGGTGAGAAGTGGACACTCAGGTGAGGAGTGGACACTCAGGTGTGGAGTGGATACTCAGGTGAGAAGTGGACACTCAGGTGAGGAGTGGACACTCAGGTGAGAAGTGGACACTCAGGAGAGAAGTGGACACTCAGGTGAGGAGTGGATACTCAGGTGAGAAGTGGACACTCAGGTGTGGAGTGGACACTCAGGTGAATAGTGGACACTCAGGAGAGAAGTGGACACTCAGGTGTGGAGTGGACACTCAAGTGAGAAGTGGACACTCAGGAGAGAAGTGGACACTCAGGTGAGAAGTGGACACTCAGGTGAGAAGTGGACACTCAGGTGAGAAGTGGACATTCAGGTGAGGAGTGGACACTCAGGTGAGAAGTGGACACTCAGGTGAGGAGTGGACACTCAGGTGAGAAGTGGACACTCAGGTGAGGATGGACACTCAGGTGAGAAGTGGACACTCAGGTGAGAAGTGGACACTCAGGTGAGGAGTGGACACTCAGGTGAGAAGTGGACACTCAGGTGAGAAGTGGACACTCAGGTGAGAAGTGGACACTCAGGTGAGGAGTGGACACTCAGGTGAGGAGTGGACACTCAGGTGAGAAATGAGGAGGTGAGGAGTTCAAAAATTTTTATTTCATTCTTTGTTCCCTCCCTAACGGGTGGGGCTCTGATTGCTAGTCTATAACTAAGTTTATTTACTGACATCATTCCAGTCCAATTAGTAAGTGTCGGAGAAAAAATGTAATGACAGATACATTACAAAGTTCTTAAAACTGAGAGCAGCTTAAAATGTCGAGAAACAAATAGAAATTACAATAGCAAAGATCAGCTGACCATTAAAATACATCACATCATTCAATCACACCATTAAAATACGTGGAGAACTATCATACTGCATACATATACTACTGCACATGCGACAATATGGATTATTAAAGTAGTAAGTAAGAAACATATCGAGAATTTTGTCCTTGTACTTTAACCTAATTTGCATAAACAGCAAAACGGTAGTCCTGTCTCAACCGACCCCTGCCTGTCTCTCCGGCCCCTTCCTGTCTCTCCAGCCCCTTCCTGTCTCTCTCACCCCTTCCTGTCTCTCCCAACCCCTCCCTGTCTCTCCAAACCCCTTCCTGTCTCTCCAAACCCCTTCCTGTCTCTCCCAACCCCTTCCTGTCTCTCCAAACCCCTTCCTGTCTCTCTAAACCCCTTCCTGTATCTCCAAACCCCTTACTGTCTCTCTCAACCCTTCCTGTATCTCCAACCCCCTTCCTGTCTCTCCAAACCCCTTCCTGTCTCTCCAAACCCCTTCCTGTCTCTCTAAACCCCTTCCTGTATCTCCAAACCCCTTACTGTCTCTCTCAACCCTTCCTGTATCTCCAACCCCCTTCCTGTCTCTCCAAACCCCTTCCTGTCTCTCCAAACCCCTTCCTGTCTCTCCAAACCCTTCCTGTCTCTCCAAACCCCTCCCTGTCTCTCCAAACCCCTTCCTGTATCTCCAAACCCCTTACTGTCTCTCTCAACCCTTCCTGTATCTCCAACCCCCTTCCTGTCTCTCCAAACCCCTTCCTGTCTCTCCAAACCCCTTCCTGTCTCTCCAAACCCCTTCCTGTCTCTCCAAACCCCTTCCTGTCTTCCTCAACCCCTTACTGTCTCTCCCAACCCCTTCCTGTCTCTCTCACCCCTTCCTGTCTCTGTCAACCTCTTCCTGCCTGTCTCGTCCCTTTCCTTTCTTTCACGTACCCCTTCTTCTCTGAGAAGCTGGGTCATTGCCCCCCCGAAGCTGAACCGCCACCAAATTTAAAAGCAAGATCTCAAAGAAGCACAATTGCAAGTTAAATTAGTTCAGCTCTCAGAAGTTAATCTTGTCAATTTTAGTTCACGAATCAGTAAATTCATTCTCAATTTAACTGACTTTCTTCGCCTCCTTCCCAGAATTCGGGGTTCGACTCTCATACCACAGTGAGATCTGTACACAGCAATAGGACAAGGCCAGGACCACCTGCAGATGCCACCAAGGTCCTGCGAAAGTGTATTTGTTTTGCTTACTTTTCATCTTCTTTGAGAGAGACAGGAATGGCTTGAGAGAAAGACAGGAAGGGGTTTGGAGAGACAGGAAGGGTTGAGAAACAGGAAGGGGTGAGAGACAGGAAGGGTGAGAGACAGGAAGGGGTGAGAGACAGGAAGGGGTGAGAGACAGGAAGGGGTGAGAGACAGGAAGGGGTGAGAGACTGGAAAGGGTGAGATAGACAGGAAGGATGAAGGACAGGAAGGGGTTAGAGAGACAGGAAGGGGTGAGAGAGACGAGAAAGGGTGAGAGACAGGAAGGGGTGAGAGAGACAGGAAGGGGTTGGGAGAGACAAGAAGGAGTGAGAGAGACAGGAAGGGGTTGGGAGAGACAGGAAGGGGTGAGAGAGACAGGAAGGGGTTGGGAGAGACAGGAAGGGGTGAGAGAGACAGGAAGGGGTTGGGAGAGACAGGAAGGGGTGAGAGAGACAGGAAGGGGTGAGAGAGACAGGAAGGGGTTGGGAGAGACAGGAAGGGTGAGAGAGACAGGAAGGGGTTGGGAGAGACAGGAAGGGGTGAGAGAGACAGGAAGGGGTTGGGAGAGACAGGAAGGGGTGAGAGAGACAGGAAGGGGTGAGAGAGACAGGAAGGGGTTGGGAGAGACGGGAAGGGTTGACAGTGATATTAATGAATAAAAAGGCCAAATTACTATCGTGCGACATTCTTACTGTATAGAAAAAGAGGTTTAAAAATCTCCACCATGAGATGAACAGCCGGGTGCTTGCCGGTCAGGAAGACAAATATAAAGCAGGAAGTCAGGACCAAATTGCAGCCAATGACGTAAGCAACCAACCGCTGGTGATTGTTGGGGCTGAGGATCAAATTCTGAAATATTTGTGCAGGATTGTTGCGGGGAAAAGTTTTCAGGCTGAATGACATCATAAACGGGGTGTTGTGTTAACTACTCTTCATTCAAACTCTGTTCTCGGACACACAAGAAGGTCAAAGTGAGTTCGAGATCACTCTGGACCAGTCACTCGGAGCTCACTCTGGGTCAGTCACTCGGAGATCACTCTGGGTCAGTCACTCGGAGCTCACTCTGGGTCAGTCACTCGGAGGTCACTCTGGGTCAGTCACTCGGAGCTCACTTTGGGTCAGTCACTCGGAGCTCACTCTGGGTCAGTCACTCGGAGCTCACTCTGGGTCAGTCACTCGGAGCTCACTCTGGTCAGTCACTCGGAGCTCACTCTGGGTCAGTCACTCGGAGCTCACTCTGGGTCAGTCACTCGGAGCTCACTCTGGGTCAGTCACTCGGAGCTCACTCTAGATCAGTCACTCGGAGCTCACTCTGAGGTCAGTCACTTAGAGCTCACTCTAGATCAGTCACTCGGAGCTCACTCTGGGTCAGTCACCCGGAGCTCACTCTGGGTCAGTCACTCGGAGCTCACTCTGGATCAGTCACTCGGAGCTCACTCTGGTTCAGTCACTCGGAGCTCACTCTGGGTCAGTCACTCGGAGATCACTCTGGGTCAGTCACTCGGAGCTCACTCTGGGTCAGTCACTCGGAGCTCACTCTGGGTCAGTCACTCGGAGATCACTCTGGGTCAGTCACTCGGAGCTCACTCTAGATCAGTCACTCAGAGCTCACTCTGGGTCAGTCAATCGGAGCTCACTCTGGGGTCAGTCACTCGGAGATCACTCTGGGTCAGTCACTCGGAGCTCACTCTGGGTCAGTCACTCGGAGCTCACTCTGGGTCAGTCACTCGGAGCTCACTCTGGGTCAGTCACTCGGAGATCACTCTGGGTCAGTCACTCGGAGCTCACTCTGGGTCAGTCACTCGGAGATCACTTTGGGTCAGTCACTCGGAGCTCACTCTGGGTCAGTCACTCGGAGCTCACTCTGGGTCAGTCACTCGGAGCTCACTCTGGGTCAGTCACTCGGAGGTCACTCTGGTTCAGTCACTCAGAGCTCACTCTAGATCAGTCACTCGGAGCTCACTCTGGGTCAGTCACTCGGAGCTCACTCTGGGTCAGTCACTCGGAGCTCACTCTAGATCAGTCACTCAGAGCTCACTCTGGGTCAGTCACTCGGAGCTCACTCTGGGTCAGTCACTCGGAGCTCACTCTGGGTCAGTCACTCAGAGCTCACTCTAGATCAGTCACTCGGAGCTCACTCTGGGTCAGTCACTCGGAGCTCACTCTAGATCAGTCACTCGGAGCTCACTCTGGGTCAGTCACTCGGAGATCACTCTGGGTCAGTCACTCGGAGCTCACTCTGGGTCAGTCACTCGGAGATCACTCTGGGTCAGTCACTCGGAGCTCACTCTGGGTCAGTCACTCGGAGCTCACTTGGGTCAGTCACTCGGAGCTCACTCTGGGTCAGTCACTCGGAGCTCACTCTGGGTCAGTCACTCGGAGCTCACTCTGGGTCAGTCACTCGGAGCTCACTCTGGGTCAGTCACTCGGAGATCACTCTGGGTCAGTCACTCGGAGCTCACTCTGGGTCAGTCACTCGGAGATCACTTTGGGTCAGTCACTCGGAGCTCACTCTGGGTCAGTCACTCGGAGCTCACTCTGGGTCAGTCACTCGGAGCTCACTCTGGGTCAGTCACTCGGAGCTCACTCTGGGTCAGTCACTCGGAGCTCACTCTGGGTCAGTCACTCGGAGCTCACTCTGGGTCAGTCACTCGGAGCTCACTCTGGGTCAGTCACTCGGAGCTCACTCTGGGTCAGTCACTCGGAGCTCACTCTAGATCAGTCACTCGGAGCTCACTCTGAGGTCAGTCACTTAGAGCTCACTCTAGATCAGTCACTCGGAGCTCACTCTGGGTCAGTCACCCGGAGCTCACTCTGGGTCAGTCACTCGGAGCTCACTCTGGATCAGTCACTCGGAGCTCACTCTGGTTCAGTCACTCGGAGCTCACTCTGGGGTCAGTCACTCGGAGCTCACTCTGGGTCAGTCACTCAGAGCTCACTCTAGATCAGTCACTCGGAGCTCACTCTGGGTCAGTCACTCGGAGCTCACTCTGGGTCAGTCACTCAGAGCTCACTCTAGATCAGTCACTCGGAGCTCACTCTGGGTCAGTCACTCGGAGCTCACTCTGGGTCAGTCACTCTGATCCCCGGACTCACCAGCCACGTCTTCAACTTCCTCTCATAGAAAGCGCAGGCCAGGGTCTCCAGAAGCAGCTGCAGTGCGTTCAGCGCAGCCCAGATGCGGACGCTGGTTGAGTCGCCGTGGTAGATGGAGACAAAGGCGAAGCTGGCAGCCACAGCAGCTACCTGTCTCACAATGCCGTGCCGACTGCCTCCCATGGGGATGTAGATGTGGCTGTACATGAAGGAGGCCAGCCCCCTGTCGAACACGCGCCACATCTGCCTGTAAGTATAGACTCGGCTGATGCAGTCGGGCCAGTGCGGCAGCTCGACTCCGTCAATGCTGGACACGAGACCCGCCAGCCGTACAGCTGCACGTAGACCAGCATGAAGTTCTGGCCATGCAGGTACATTGAAAACACGAGCCGCTTGTAGGGCACGGACTCGTAAGACCGAATGCTCTCCAGAAATGCTCCAACAGGTAGGAAATGATGCAGCACCTGAAGCAGCAGCATCCACACCAACAGGCGAGTCGCTCGCCACGCCAGTAGCAGCAGCAGGTTCGGCTTCCACACCAGCCTGTCGGGTCTCTCAGCCTCCGACAGAAGTCAGCAAAGGTGAGGATCGGGCCGGAAAAGTGCAGGGCAGGTAAAATCCGTAAGCCAAAGCTCGGGAAGGTGCAGTCTAAGGAACTGGAGCAGGCTCAGCTGCTGTGCCTCATCTGCAGGTTGGCGTCTCTGGTCCCGCAGCATTTGGTTGAGGCTGAGTCCAGCGGAGATGCAGCGGCAGTACAGGTAGCCAGAGATTGGGTAGAACAGGTGAGAGTAATCACCTTCGAGATCCAGGACTTGAAAGAGCGCGCTGCTGTAATCCGAGTTTTGCAGCATCATTGCCGACAGAATAAACAGCCAGACACCGAACTGGGAGAAATATCCCATGCAGACAGCACCGCAGTGCAACACCAGAAAGTACATCGCTGTTCTGTAACCAAGGATAGCCGCTGTCACAGCCAAGGTGAAGCTTGTAGTAGCCAGGTAGTGCACCTGATGAGGAATGGGGAACTTGACAGGTTCTCAGCTGCTCTTGCAGGATATGGCATTTCGGTTGAGCACTCTGTCACTGTCACTCCTATCCTAACTAACTGATCACTCTGTCTCTGTCACTCCTCTCCTGACTGATCACTCTGTCACTGTCACTCACTGCTCTCGACTGACTGATCACTCTGTCACTGTCACTCCTACCCTGACTGATCAATCTGCCACTGTCACTCCTATCCTGACTGATCACTCTGCCACTGTCACTCCTACCCTGACTGATCACTCTGCCACTGTCACTCCTTCCTGACTGATCACTCCGTCTCTGTCAATCTTCTCCTGACTGATCACTCTGTCACTGTCACTCCTCTCGTGACTGATTAGTCTGTCACTGTCACTCTTCTCCTGACTGATCACTCTGTCACTGTCACTCTTCTCCTGACTGATCACTCTGTCACTGTCTGTCACTCCTATTCTGACTGATCACTCTGCCACTGTCACTCCTTCCTGACTGATCACTCCGTCTCTGTCACTCCTTCCTGACTGATCACTCTGTCACTGTCACTCCTCTCGTGACTGATCACTGTCACTGTCACTCTCTCCTGACTGA
>NIVC01002730.1:0-48347 GCA_002269645.1 Macrostomum lignano
TAGGTTGTAAATCGCACGACAACCCCCCCCCCCCGGCATGTTTTGTGCAGCCAGGCACTGCTCTCGGCCATAGACAATAGAGCCAATCCACAGGACAAGTCCTTGTATCGGGAAATAGTAAAACGTTATTAAACTACAAAATTTTCAGCACCTCCATTGCGGCACATGACTGACGGGTGGCTTTCCGACTACATGGTAAAGTACATTCATGACATGCCCATTCCGAACTGTCATAAATTCATTGTATTGATCATAAGTACAAACTGACACATTCTCAGGAGATTCCGGCCGATTTCATGGAGATCGAAATGCTCAGCCAGTATAAGAGCATTGCTGCCATTTCTGTCGGCTTTCTGATGGTCAGCCTGATCACACTGCGGTGCTCGAGCCGAACTGTACGCTCTGGCCTGTCTTGCTTAAAGTTTCATGTCGCTCAACCCCTGGAGAGAGAGTGATCAGTCAGAGGAGGAGTGACAGTGGCAGAGTGATCAGTCAGAAGAGGAGTGACTGTGGCAGAGTGATCAGTCACGAGAGAGTGACAGTGACAGAGTGATCAGTCACGATAGGAGTGACAGTGACAGAGTCATCAGCCAGGATAGGAGTGACAGTGGCAGAGTGATCAGTCAGGATAGGAGTGACAGTGATTAGTCAGGATAGGAGTGACAGAGACGGAGTGATCGGTCAGGAAGGAGTGACAGTGACAGAGTGATCAGTCAGAGCGGGAGTGACAGTGACAAAGTGATCAGTCAGGAGGAGGAGTGACAGTGACAAAGTGATCAGTCAGGAGGAGGAGTGACAGTGACAGAGTGATCAGTCAGGAGGAGGAGTGACAGTGACAGAGTGATCAGTCAGAGGAGGAGTGACTGTGACAGAGTGATCAGTCAGAGGAGGAGTGACTGTGGCAGAGTGATCAGTCAGAAGAGGAGTGACAGTGACAGAGTGATTAGTCAGGATAGGAGTGACAGTGGCAGAGTGATCAGTCAGAGAGAAGTGACAGTGACAGAGTGATCAGTCAGGAGAAGAGTGACAGTGGCAGAGTGATCAGTCACGAGAAAATTGACAGTGACAGAGTGATCAGTCAGGAGAAGAGTGACAGTGACAGTGATCAGTCACGAGATGAGTGACAGTGACAGAGTGATCAGTCAGGAAGGAGTGACAGAGACGGAGTGATCAGTCAGGAAGGAGTGACAGTGGCAGAGTGATCAGTCAGAATAGGAGTGACAGACAGTGACAGAGTGATCAGTCAGGAGAAGAGTGACAGTGACAGAGTGATCAGTCAGGAGAAGAGTGACAGTGACAGACTAATCAGTCACGAGAGGAGTGACAGTGACAGAGTGATCAGTCAGAGGAGGAGTGACTGTGGCAGAGTGATCAGTCAGGAGGAGGAGTGGCAGTGACAGAGTTTCTGACGAGAGAGTGACAGTGACAGAGTCATCAGCCAGGATAGGAGTGACAGAGACGGAGTGATCAGTCAGGAGAGCAGTGACAGAGACAGAGTGATCAGTCAGAGAGAGCAGTGACAGAGACAGAGTGATCAGTCAGGAGAGCAGTGACAGAGACAGAGTGATCAGTCAGGAGAGAGTGACAGAGACAGAGTGATCAGTCAGGAGAGGAGTGACAGTGACAGAGTGATCAGTCAGGAGAGCAGTGACAGAGACAGAGTGATCAGTCAGGAGAGCAGTGACAGAGACAGAGTGATCAGTTAGGATAGGAGTGACAGTGACAGAGTGCTCAACCGAAATGCCATATCCTGCAAGAGCAGCTGAGAACCTGTCAAGTTCCCCATTCCTCATCAGGTGCACTACCTGGCTACTACAAGCTTCACCTTGGCTGTGACAGCGGCTATCCTTGGTTACAGAGCAGCGATGTACTTTCTGGTGTTGCACTGCGGTGCTGTCTGCATGGGATATTTCTCCCAGTTCGGTGTCTGGCTGTTCATTCTGTCGGCAATGATGCTGCAAAACTCGGATTACAGCAGCGCGCTCTTTCAAGTCCTGGATCTCGAAGGTGATTACTCTCACCTGTTCTACCCAATCTCTGGCTACCTGTACTGCCGCTGCATCTCCGCTGGACTCAGCCTCAACCAAATGCTGCGGGACCAGAGACGCCAACCTGCAGATGAGGCACAGCAGCTGAGCCTGCTCCAGTTCCTTAGACTGCACCTTCCCCGAGCTTTGGCTTACGGATTTTACCTGCCCTGGCACTTTTCCGGCCCGATCCTCACCTTTGCTGACTTCTGTCGGGAGGCTGAGAGACCCGACAGGCTGGTGTGGAAGACGAAGCTGCTGCTACAGCTGGCGTGGCGAGCGACTCGCCTGTTGGTGTGGATGCTGCTGCTTCAGGTGCTGCATCATTTCCTACCTGTTGGAGCATTTCTGGAGAGCATTCGGTCTTACGAGTCCGTGCCCTACAAGCGGCTCGTGTTTTCAATGTACCTGCATGGCCAGAACTTCATGCTGGTCTACGTGCAGCTGTACGGCTGGCCGGGTCTCGTGTCCAGCATTGACGGAGTCGAGCTGCCGCACTGGCCCGACTGCATCAGCCGGGTCTATACTTACAGGCAGATGTGGCGCGTGTTCGACAGGGGGCTGGCCTCCTTCATGTACAGCCACATCTACATCCCCATGGGAGGCAGTCGGCACGGCATTGTGAGACAGGTAGCTGCTGTGGCTGCCAGCTTCGCCTTTGTCTCCATCTACCACGGCGACTCGACCAGCGTCCGCATCTGGGCTGCGCTGAACGCACTGCAGCTGCTTCTGGAGACCCTGGCCTGCGCTTTCTATGAGAGGAAGTTGAAGACGTGGCTGGTGAGTCCGGGGATCAGAGTGACTGACCCAGAGTGAGCTCCGGGTGACTGACCCAGAGTGAGCTCCGAGTGACTGATCTAGAGTGAGCTCTGAGTGACTGACCCAGAGTGAGCTCCGAGTGACTGACCCAGAGTGAGCTCCGAGTGACTGATCTAGAGTGAGCTCTGAGTGACTGACCCAGAGTGAGCTCCGAGTGACTGACCCCAGAGTGAGCTCCGAGTGACTGATCTAGAGTGAGCTCTGAGTGACTGACCCAGAGTGAGCTCCGAGTGACTGACCCAGAGTGAGCTCCGATTGACTGACCCAGAGTGAGCTCTGAGTGACTGATCTAGAGTGAGCTCCGAGTGACTGACCCAGAGTGAGCTCCGAGTGACTGACCCAGAGTGAGCTCTGAGTGACTGATCTAGAGTGAGCTCTGAGTGACTGAACCAGAGTGACCTCCGAGTGACTGACCCAGAGTGAGCTCCGAGTGACTGACCCAGAGTGAGCTCCGAGTGACTGATCTAGAGTGAGTTCTGAGTGACTGACCCAGAGTGAGCTCCGAGTGACTGACCCAGAGTGAGCTCCGAGTGACTGACCCAGAGTGAGCTCTGAGTGACTGATCTAGAGTGAGCTCTGAGTGACTGAACCAGAGTGAGCTCCGAGTGACTGACCCAGAGTGAGCTCCGAGTGACTGATCTAGAGTGAGCTCCGAGTGACTGACCCAGAGTGAGCTCCGAGTGACTGACCCAGAGTGATCTCCGAGTGACTGACCCAGAGTGAGCTCCGAGTGACTGACCCAGAGTGAGCTCCGGGTGACTGACCCAGAGTGAGCTCCGAGTGACTGATCTAGAGTGAGCTCCGAGTGACTGACCCAGAGTGAGCTCCGAGTGACTGACCCAGAGTGAGCTCCGGGTGACTGACCCAGAGTGATCTCCGAGTGACTGACCCAGAGTGAGCTCCGAGTGACTGACCCAGAGTGATCTCCGAGTGACTGACCCAGAGTGAGCTCCGAGTGACTGAACCAGAGTGAGCTCCGAGTGACTGATCCAGAGTGAGCTCCGAGTGACTGACCCAGAGTGAGCTCCGGGTGACTGACCCAGAGTGAGCTCCGAGTGACTGATCTAGAGTGAGCTCTAAGTGACTGACCCCAGAGTGAGCTCCGGGTGACTGACCCAGAGTGAGCTCCGAGTGACTGATCTAGAGTGAGCTCCGAGTGACTGACCCAGAGTGAGCTCCGAGTGACTGACCCAGAGTGAGCTCCGAGTGACTGACCCAGAGTGAGCTCTGAGTGACTGACCCAGAGTGACCTCCGAGTGACTGACCCAGAGTGAGCTCCGAGTGACTGACCCAGAGTGATCTCCGAGTGACTGACCCAGAGTGAGCTCCGAGTGACTGATCCAGAGTGATCTCGAACTCACTTTGACCTTCTTGTGTGTCCGAGAACAGAGTTTGAAGGAAGAGTAGTTAACACAACACCCCGTTTATGATGTCATTCAGTCTGAAAACTTTTCCCCGCAACAATCCTGCACAAATATTTCAGAATTTGATCCTCAGCCCCAACAATCACCAGCGGTTGGTTGCTTACGTCATTGGCTGCAATTTGGTCCTGACTTCCTGCTTTATATTTGTCTTCCTGACCGGCAAGCACCCGGCTGTTCATCTCATGGTGGAGATTTTTAAACCTCTTTTTCTATACAGTAAGAATGTCGCACGATAGTAATTTGGCCTTTTTATTCATTAATATCACTGTCAACCCTTCCCGTCTCTCCCAACCCCTTCCTGTCTCTCTCACCCCTTCCTGTCTCTCTCACCCCTTCCTGTCTCTCCCAACCCCTTCCTGTCTCTCTCACCCCTTCCTGTCTCTCCCAACCCCTTCCTGTCTCTCTCACCCCTTCCTGTCTCTCCCAACCCCTTCCTGTCTCTCTCACCCCTTCCTGTCTCTCTCACCCCTTCCTGTCTCTCCCAACCCCTTCCTGTCTCTCTCACCCCTTCCTGTCTCTCCCAACCCCTTCCTGTCTCTCTCACCCCTTCCTGTCTCTCCCAACCCCTTCCTGTCTCTCTCACTCCTTCTTGTCTCTCCCAACCCCTTCCTGTCTCTCTCACCCCTTCCTGTCTCTCACCCTTTCTCGTCTCTCTCACCCCTTCCTGTCTCTCTAACCCCTTCCTGTCCTTCATCCTTCCTGTCTATCTCACCCTTTCCAGTCTCTCACCCCTTCCTGTCTCTCACCCCTTCCTGTCTCTCACCCCTTCCTGTCTCTCACCCCTTCCTGTCTCTCACCCCTTCCTGTCTCTCACCCCTTCCTGTCTCTCACCCCTTCCTGTCTCTCAACCCTTCCTGTCTCTCCAAACCCCTTCCTGTCTTTCTCTCAAGCCATTCCTGTCTCTCTCAAAGAAGATGAAAAGTAAGCAAAACAAATACACTTTCGCAGGACCTTGGTGGCATCTGCAGGTGGTCCTGGCCTTGTCCTATTGCTGTGTACAGATCTCACTGTGGTATGAGAGTCGAACCGCGAATTCTGGGAAGGAGGCGAAGAAAGTCAGTTAAATTGAGAATGAATTTACTGATTCGTGAACTAAAATTGACAAGATTAACTTCTGAGAGCTGAACAAATTTAACTTGCAATTGTGCTTCTTTGAGATCTTGCTTTTAAATTTGGTGGCGGTTCAGCTTCGGGGGGGCAATGACCCAGCTTCTCAGAGAAGAAGGGGTATGTGAAAGAAAGGAAAGAGACGAGACAGGCAGGAAGAGGTTGACAGAGACAGGAAGGGGTGAGAGAGACAGGAAGGGGTTTGGAGAGACAGGAAGGGGTTTGGAGAGACAGGAAGGGGTTTGGAGAGACAGGAAGGGGTTTGGAGAGACAGGAAGGGGTTTGGAGAGACAGGAAGGGGTTTGGAGATACAGGAAGGGGTTTGGAGAGACAGGGAGGGGTTTAGAGAGACAGGAAGGGGTTTGGAGAGACAGGAAGGGGTTTGGAGAGACAGGAAGGGGGTTGGAGATACAGGAAGGGTTGAGAGAGACAGTAAGGGGTTTGGAGATACAGGAAGGGGTTTAGAGAGACAGGAAGGGGTTTGGAGAGACAGGAAGGGGTTTGGAGAGACAGGAAGGGGTTTGGAGAGACAGGAAGGGGTTTGGAGAGACAGGAAGGGATTGGGAGAGACAGGAAGGGGCTGGAGAGACAGGAAGGGCCGGAGAGACAGGCAGGGGTCGGTTGAGACAGGACTACCGTTTTGCTGTTTATGCAAATTAGGTTAAAGTACAAGGACAAAATTCTCGATATGTTTCTTACTTACTACTTTAACAATCCATATTGTCGCATGTGCAGTAGTATATGTATGCAGTATGATAGTTCTCCACGTATTTTAATGGTGTGATTGAATGATGTGATGTATTTTAATGGTCAGCTGATCTTTGCTATTGTAATTTCTATTTGTTTCTCGACATTTTAAGCTGCTCTCAGTTTTAAGAACTTTGTAATGTATCTGTCATTACATTTTTTATCCTACACTTACTAATTGGACTGGAATGATGTCAGTAAATAAACTTAGTTATAGACTAGCAATCAGAGCCCCACCCGTTGGGGAGGGAACAAAGAATGAAATAAAATTTTGAACTCCTCACCTCCTCATTTCTCACCTTAGTGTTCACTTCTCACCTGAGTGTCCACTCCTCACCTGAGTGTCCACTCCTCACCCGAGTGTCCACTCCTCACCTGAGTGTCCACTTCTCACCTGAGTGTCCACTTCTCTCCTGAGTGTCCACTCCTCACCCGAGTGTCCACTCCTCACCTGAATATCCACTCCTCACCTGAGTGTCCACTCCTCACCCGAGTGTCCACTCCTCACCTGAGTGTCCACTCCTCACCCGAGTGTCCACTCCTCACCTGAGTGTCCACTTCTCACCTGAGTGTCCACTCCTCACCTGAGTGTCCACTCCTCACCTGAGTGTCCACTCCTCACCTGAGTGTCCACTCCTCACCTGAGGGTCCACTTCTCTCCTGAGTGTCCACTATTCACCTGAGTGTCCACTTCTCACCTGAGTGTCCACTCCTCACCTGAGTGTCCACTTCTCACCTGAGTGTCCACTATTCACCTGAGTGTCCACTTCTCTCCTGAGTATCCACTCCTCACCTGAGTGTCCACTCCTCACCTAAGTGTCCACTCCTAACCTGAGTGTCCACTCCTCACCTGAGTGTCCACTTCTCTCCTGAGTGTCCACTTCTCACCTGAGTGTCCACTCCTAACCTGAGTGTCCACTCCTCACCTGAGTGTCCACTCCTCACCTGAATATCCACTCCTCACCTGAGTGTCCACTCCTCACCTGAGTGTCCACTTCTCACCTGAGTGTCCACTCCTCACCTGAGTGTCCACTCAACACCTGAGTGTCCACTTCTCACCTGAGTGTCCACTCCTCACCTGAGTGTCCACTTCTCTCCTGAGTGTCCACTTCTCACCTGAGTGTCCACTCCTAACCTGAGTGTCCACTCCTCACCTGAGTGTCCACTCCTCACCTGAGTGTCCACTCCTCACCTGAGTGTCCACTCCTAACCTGAGTGTCCACTTCTCACCTGAGTGTCCACTCCTCACCTGAGTGTCCACTCCTCACCTGAGTGTCCACTTCTCACCTGAGTGTCCACTCCACACCTGAGTGTCCACTTCTCACCTGAGTGTCCACTTCTCACCTGAGTGTCCACTCCTCACCTGAGTGTCCACTTCTCACCTGAGTGTCCACTCCTCACCTGAGTGTCCACTCCTCACCTGAGTGTCCACTTCTCACCTGAGTGTCCACTCCTCACCCGAGTGTCCACTCCTCACCTGAGTGTCCACTCCTCACCTGAGTATCCACTCCACACCTGAGTGTCCACTTCTCACCTGAGTGTCCACTCCACACCTGAGTGTCCACTTCTCACCTGAGTGTCCACTCCTCACCTGAGTGTCCACTCCTCACCTGAGTGTCCACTCCTCGCCTGAGTGTCCACTCCTCACCTGAATGTCCACTTCTCACCTGAGTGTCCACTTCTCACCTGAGTGTCCACTTCTCACCTGAGTGTCCACTTCTCTCCTGAGTGTCCACTTCTCACTTGAGTGTCCACTCCACACCTGAGTGTCCACTTCTCTCCTGAGTGTCCACTATTCACCTGAGTGTCCACTCCACACCTGAGTGTCCACTTCTCACCTGAGTGTCCACTATTCACCTGAGTGTCCACTTCTCACCTGAGTATCCACTCCTCACCTGAGTGTCCACTTCTCTCCTGAGTGTCCACTATTCACCTGAGTGTCCACTTCTCACCTGAGTGTCCACTTCCATCCTTTAATTTTCTTCCATTGACAGAAATGATGAGAGCGGGAAATTATTATTTGGGAGAAAAACGATGAGCTATGATAAATTAGGGTGAGTATAATCAGCCCGTGGACAACTAGCAGGTCTCCACAGCAGTGGCACAGTTTTCGCAGTTTAATTCAACCGATCAATTTCAGACACCGAAGTGTCAACTGCAGGCAATTGGGTGCCAGCATTGTTTGCCAAAGCTAGAAGATTGATAGAGGCGATTCGAGAAATTAAAAGGAGCTGCGTCTGCTTCGGTGAAGGACCAAAAGGTGGAAAAGGAAAGCATGAGAGGAAGAGAGAGAGAGGAAGTTAGAGAGAGGAAGGGAGAGAGAGGAAGGGATAGAGGAAGGGAGAGAGAGAGAAAGGGAGAGAGAGGAAGGGAGAGAGAGGAAGGGAGAGAGAGGAAGGGAGAGAGGAAGGGAGAGAGAGGAAGGGAGAGAGGAAAGGAAAGAGAGAAAGGGAGAGAGGAAGGGAGAGAGAGAAAGGGAGAGAGAGGAACGGAAAGAGAGGAAGGGAGAGAGGAAGGGAGAGAGAGGAAGGGAGAGAGGAAAGGAGAGAGAGAAAGGGAGAGAGGAAGGGAGAGAGAGAAAGGGAGAGAGAGGAAGGGAGAGAGAGGAAGGGAGAGAGAGGAAGGGAGAGAGAGGAAGGGAGAGAGAGGAAGGGAGAGAGAGGAAGGGAGAGAGAGGAAGGGAGAGAGAGGAAGGGAGAGAGGAAGGGAGAGAGGAAGGGAGAGAGGAAGGGAGAGAGGAAGGGAGAGAGGAGGGAGAGAGAGGAAGGGAGAGAGAGGAAGGGAGAGAGGAAGGGAGAGAGAGGAAAGGAGAGAGAGAAAGGGAGAGAGAGAGGAAGGGAGAGAGAGAGAGGAAGAGAGAGAGAAGGGAGAGAGGGAAGGAGAGAGGAAAGGAGAGAGAGAAGGGAGAGAGAGGAAGGGAGAGAGAGGAAGGGAGAGAGAGGAAGGGAGAGAGAGGAAGGGAGAGAGAGGAAGGGAGAGAGAGGAAGGGAGAGAGGAAGGGAGAGAGAGGAAGGGAGAGAGAGGAAGGGAGAGAGAGGAAGGGAGAGAGAGGAAGGGAGAGAGGAAGGGAGAGAGAGGAAAGGAGAGAGAGAAAGGGAGAGAGAGAGGAAGGGAGAGAGAGAAAGAGAGATAGGAAGGGAGAGAGAGAAAGAGAGAGAGGAAGGGAGAGAGAGGAAGGGAGAGAGAGGAAGGGAGAGAGAAAGGGAGAGAGAGAGGAAGGGAGAGAGAGAAAGGGAGAGAGAGGAAGGGAGAGAGAGGAAGGGAGAGAGAAAGGGAGAGAGAGAGGAAGGGAGAGAGAGAAAGGGAGAGAGAGGAAGGGAGAGAGAGGAAGGGAGAGAGAGGAAGGGAGAGAGAGGAAGGGAGAGAGAGGAAGGGAGAGAGAGGAAGGGAGAGAGAGAAAGGGAGAGAGAGAGGAAGGGAGAGAGAGAAGGAGAGAGAGAGGAATGGAGAGAGAGGAAGGGAGAGAGAGGAAGGGAGAGAGAGGAAGGGAGAGAGAGGAAGGGAGAGAGAGAAAGGGAGAGAGAGAGGAAGGGAGAGAGAGGAAGGGAGAGAGGAAGGGAGAGAGAGGAAGGGAGAGAGGAAAGGAAAGAGAGAAAGGGAGAGAGGAAGGGAGAGAGAGAAAGGGAGAGAGAGGAAGGGAGAGAGAGGAAGGGAGAGAGAGGAAGGGAGAGAGAGGAAGGGAGAGAGAGAAAGGGAGAGAGGAAGGAGAGAGAGGAAGGGAGAGAGAGAAAGGGAGAGAGAGGAAGGGAGAGAGAGAGAAAGGGAGAGAGGAAGGGAGAGAGAGAAAGGGAGAGAGAGGAAGGGAAAGAGGAAAGGAGAGAGAGAAAGGGAGAGAGAGGAAGGGAGAGACAGAAAAGTGAAGACAAAATAGACAGAAGACAAGACTGCGGGAGACTGGATGTACTAGATGAAGAAAGGCCATTAATTGCAGGACGAATTCAGCAAGATAGCGCTAAGATAGGCAGCGAATCCTGCGCAACCCAAAAAGTGTACAGTTTGTCCGCTCTAAATTGCGCTGCTTATGTAGATAACGCCGCAAAGAATTCTTTAGCAACGCAGCAAAAGCGAACAGCTAGACAGCTACAGTGCACAGAATATATTTATAACTAAAGTGAAACAAAATCCCCCAAGCTCTGTGCATAATCGGTGCGTTTTCACCAGTTAACTGCATGACCTCGATACGGAGAAATCGATGAAAGCCCCACCTATGAGGAGGGAGGGGTGAAAGTGTTGGGGTAGATCTGTGGGATTCTTGTCCACGGGTTGGGTCCTTAATTTATGGTTAAGGGTCCGGGAAATGAGCGGAATTCAGCGACCTCCCCCCTCTCCTCCCCGTGCCCCATGCCGCCAACAGGGAACTGGGCTAGGAGAGGAAGCAAGGTATGAGGACCGCTCTGTCACGGTGACTGGCAGAGCATGACTTGGCTTGGGACAACTCGTTTCCTTGGCGAAGGAAAAGTTAAAAACCAGATGAAGGAAGGGAAGACTGAAAAGAGGTAGAAGAGGGGGAAGAGAGGGCAAAGAGGACAAAAAGGACAAAGAGGGAAAGGAGGGAAAGGAGAGGGGGCAAGAGGGAGAAGATGGAGAAGCAAGAGAAGAGAAGGAAGAGGAGGAAGAGAGAAGAGGGGGAAGGGGCTATAGGGAGAAGAGGGAGAAGAGGGGGAAGAGGGGGAAGAGGGGGAAGAGGGGAAGAGAGAGAAGAGGGAGAAGAGGGAGAAGAGGGAGAAGAGGGAGAAGAGGGGGAAGAGGGAGAAGAGGGGGAAGAGGGAGAAGAAATAGAAGAGGGAGAAGAGAGAGAAGAGGGAGGAGAGGGCAAAGAGGGGGAAGAGGGAGAAGAGGGAGAAAAGGGAGAAGAGGGAGAAGAGGGGGAAGAGGGAGAAGAAATAGAAGAGGGAGAAGAGGGAGGAGAGGGCAAAGAGGGGGAAGAGGGAGAAGAGAGAGAAGAGGGAGAAGAGAGAGAAGAGGGAGGAGAGGGCAAAGAGGGGGAAGAGGGAGAAGAGAGAGAAGAGGGAGAAGAGGGCAAAGAGGGGAAGAGGGCAAAGAGGGGGAAGAGGGGGAAGAGACAGAAGAGGGGGAAGAGGGGGAAGAGGGGGAAGAAGGAGAAGAGGGAGAAGAGGGAGAAGAGGGAGAAGAGGGGAAGAGGGAGAAGAAATAGAAGAGGGAGAAGAGAGAGAAGAGGGAGGAGAGGGCAAAGAGGGAGAAGAGGGAGAAGAGGGAGAAAAGGGAGAAGAGGGAGAAGAGGGGGAAGAGGGAGAAGAAATAGAAGAGGGAGAAGAGAGAGAAGAGGGAGGAGAGGGCAAAGAGGGGAAGAGGGAGAAGAGAGAGAAGAGGGAGAAGAGAGAGAAGAGGGAGGAGAGGGCAAAGAGGGGGAAGAGGGCAAAGAGGGGGAAGAGGGGGAAGAGACAGAAGAGGGGGAAGAAGGAGAAGAGGGAGAAGAGAGAGAAGAGGGAGAAGAGAGAGAATAGGGCGAAGAGAGAGAAGAGGGCGAAGAGGAAAAGAGGGAGAAGCGGGAGAAGAGAGAGAAGAGGGAGGAGAGAGAAGAGGGAGAAGAGGGAGAAGAGTGGGAAGAGAGAGAAGAGGGCAAAGAGTGGGAAGAGAGAGAAGAGAGAGAAGAGAAAGAAGAGGGAGAAGAGGGAGAAGAGGGAGAAGAGGGCAAAGAGTGGGAAGAGAGAGAAGAGGGCAAAGAGTGGGAAGAGAGAGAAGAGAAAGAAGAGGGAGAAGAGGGCAGAGAAAGAGAAAAAACAGAGAAGAGGAGAGAGTAGCGGTCGTTTTTTTAAATCAGACAAAAAATACTTCAAAACAAAAGTGGAATTTTTGTTTGAATGCTTCTTTGTATTGTTAGAATTTAAATTTCTAAAGTTTCGGCTTTCTGTACGCACATTTCAAAGCGCCAGCTAACAAGAGTGCCGGGGCAAGAGCTGCTGAAGCTGTTGGATGGGGAAGGCCGTGCAAAATTCGGCGGCAGTGCATGTGGGTTCTGTGCGGCATGTGCGGTCTCTGGTCAGCTACGCCGAAATTCGAATATCTACTCAACTTAAGACAGCTTGAGAAAATATTGTTTAATTGCAGCAATTCAAACAGACATTTTTATTAAGCGAGGCCTAAATAAAAAACATGTCGAACTCCATACTATGACATTGTTTGTAACTTTAGTTTTAAGAAGATTAGATGGATTCGACTGAAAATAACAAACAAAATTACGCGGGGCACACGAAAAATTGATAAACGAATGAGATTGTTTATTAGTAGCTAAGTATGCATAGCATTTTAATAACTAAGTGTCAGTCTAAACACAATAGTGGTCAGGCCAATCTTTTTCGCGTTCCAACTTTTCAACTCGATTTTGTTAGCCGGCAGCTCGTTGGGTTGAGAAATTGCTTTTAGTGCGTTGGGGCAGAGAGACAGGAAGGGGTTGAGGGAGACAGGAAGGGGTTGAGGGAGACATGAAGGATTTGAGAGAGACGGGAAGGAATTGGGAGAGACAGAAAGGGGTGAGAGAGACAGGAAGGGGTTGGGAGAGACAGGAAGGGGTTGGGAGAGACAGGAAGGGGTGAGAGAGACAGGAAGGGGTTGGGAGAGACAGGAAGGGGTGAGAGAGACAGGAAGGGGTTGGGAGAGACAGTAAGGGGTGAGAGAGACAGGAAGGGGTTGGGAGAGACAGGAAGGGGTTGGGAGAGACAGGAAGGGGTTGGGAGAGACAGGAAGGGGTGAGAGAGACAGGAAGGGGTTGGGAGAGACAGGAAGGGGTGAGAGAGACAGGAAGGGGTTGGGAGAGACAGGAAGGGGTGAGAGAGACAGGAAGGGGTTGGGAGAGACAGGAAGGGGTTGAGGAAGACAGGAAAGGGTTGAGGAAGACAGGAAGGGGTTGGGAGAGACAGGAAGGGGTGAGAGAGACAGGAAGGGGTTGGGAGAGACAGGAAGGGGTTTGGAGAGACAGGAAGGGGTTTGGAGAGACAGAAAGGGGTTTGGAGAGACAGGAAGGGGTTTGGAGAGACAGGAAGGGGTTGAGGGAGACAGGAAGGATTTGGAAGAGACAGGAAGGGATTGAGAGAGACAGGAAGGGGTTAGGAGAGACAGGAAGGGGTTAGGAGAGACAGGAAGGGGTTGAGGGAGACAGGAAGGATTTGGGAGAGACAGGAAGGGATTGAGGGAGACAGGAAGGATTTGAGAGAGACAGGAAGGGATTGAGGGAGACAGGAAGGATTTGGGAGAGACAGGAAGGGTTTGAGGGAGACAGGAAGGATTTGAGAGAGACGGGAAGGATTTGGGAGAGACAGGAAGGGATTGGGAGAGACAGGAAGGGGTTGGGAGAGACAGGAAGGGATTGAGAGAGACAGGAAGGGGTTGAGGGAGACAGGAAGGGGTTAGGAGAGACAGGAAGGGGTTGAGGGAGACAGGAAGGATTTGGGAGAGACAGGAAGGGATTGAGAGAGACAGGAAGGGGTTGGGAGAGACAGGAAGGATTTGGGAGAGACGGGAAGGATTTGGGAGAGACAGGAAGGGGTTAGGAGAGACAGGAAGGGGTTGAGGGAGACAGGAAGGATTTGAGAGAGACGGGAAGGATTTGGGAGAGACAGGAAGGGATTGAGAGAGACAGGAAGGGATTGGGAGAGACAGGAAGGGGTTGGGAGAGACAGGAAGGGGTTTGGAGAGACAGGAAGGGGTTTGGAGAGACAGAAAGGGGTTTGGAGAGACAGGAAGGGGTTTGGAGAGACAGGAAGGGGTTGAGGGAGACAGGAAGGATT
Organism: Macrostomum lignano; assembly: GCA_002269645.1. Lineage (NCBI taxonomy): Eukaryota > Metazoa > Platyhelminthes > Macrostomidae > Macrostomum > Macrostomum lignano. The sequence goes on from NIVC01002730.1 coordinate 13,870, forward strand.
TGGAAGAGACAGGAAGGGATTGAGAGAGACAGGAAGGGGTTAGGAGAGACAGGAAGGGGTTAGGAGAGACAGGAAGGGGTTGAGGACAGAAGACAGGAAGGATTTGGGAGAGACAGGAAGGGATTGAGGGAGACAGGAAGGATTTGAGAGAGACAGGAAGGGGTTGAGGGAGACAGGAAGGATTTGGGAGAGACAGGAAGGGTTTGAGGGAGACAGGAAGGATTTGAGAGAGACGGGAAGGATTTGGGAGAGACAGGAAGGGATTGGGAGAGACAGGAAGGGGTTGGGAGAGACAGGAAGGGATTGAGAGAGACAGGAAGGGGTTGAGGGAGACAGGAAGGGGTTAGGAGAGACAGGAAGGGGTTGAGGGAGACAGGAAGGATTTGGGAGAGACAGGAAGGGATTGAGAGAGACAGGAAGGGGTTGGGAGAGACAGGAAGGATTTGGGAGAGACGGGAAGGATTTGGGAGAGACAGGAAGGGGTTAGGAGAGACAGGAAGGGGTTGAGGGAGACAGGAAGGATTTGAGAGAGACGGGAAGGATTTGGGAGAGACAGGAAGGGATTGAGAGAGACAGGAAGGGATTGGGAGAGACAGGAAGGGGTTGGGAGAGACGGAATGATCTGAGAGAGACAAGAATGGGTTGGAGAGACAGGAAGGGATTGGGAGAGACAGGAAGGGGTTGGAGAGACAGGAAGGATTTGAGAGAGACGGGAAGGATTTGAGAGAGACAGGAAGGGGTTGGGAGACAGGAAGGGGTTGGGAGAGACAGGAAGGCGCTGCAGTCTGGAAAGGCAGCCAGGCTGATAGCAGATGCAGAGCTAGGGGGGGGGGGCAGGTGCGGAGCCCCAGCCAACTCAGGCGCGCAGATCGGGCACGGCCTCCATGCTGCCGAACAGACTGGTGAGCTGCTGCTGGTAGTTGTCGATGGAGCGGCGCATGATGTCCAGGCAGGGGCCGAGCAACCGCTCGAACGAGCCGACGTCCAGCACGGCTACTTTGCACTTGCCGCCGCAGGCGTAGACATTGGCGGCTCGGGGCTGCTTGGTCAGCAGGGCCAGCTCGCCGAAGTAGCCGCCCTTCTGCAGTCTGGACAGCTCCATCTCACCGCTGCCGTCCTGGGTTTTCCGCGTGATTCGCACCTCGCCATCCTCGATAAAGTACATCTCGTTGCCAACGTCGCCCTGGACGATGATGCAGTCGCCGTCTTCGTACACGCGGGACTTCAACGCATCGGCGATGTTCATCCGTTCGTAGGGCGCCAGCTCCTTGAGCAGCGGCACGGAGTCGATGAGGTTCTCGTACATCACTCGCTTCTGGAAGGCCTTCTTCAGCACCAGACGTCGGAAAGTGTCGCGGTCCATCGCCCAGATGCTGCCGGAGGAGGCGCATTGGATGGTGGCAGCCCGCGGAGCGTTGTACATCAGGGCGAGCTCGCCAAAGGAGCCTTTGTTATCGTACTGGCCGACCTTGGTGTCCTGGCCGTTGATCAGGACGTAGATGTCGTAGACTCCCGACTCGATCACGTAGAAATTGTCGCCGTCCTCGCCCTGCGTGATGACCTTCTCGCCCGGCTGGCAGCGCCGCTCGAACATGGCGTTGATGACGTCACGCATCTGGTCCTCGTCCAGGCAGCGGAACAGCAGGATGTGCTTGACGGCCTCGTTCAGGCGCTGCCGCTGCTCCTCGGTCTTGGGGTGGTTCACTACCGGAGTGTCGTCGTCGTCCTCTTTCTCCGGGTCGAAGCTCTCGCCGGCGACGGCAACTCGGCGAGGTCCGCGACGCGGCGGCGGCGCCTGCATAGGCTCGTCGTCGATGTCTGAGTCGGCTTCGGCAGCTTCGGCGGCGGCCTCGGCCCCCTCCTGACTCTGCGAGATTTTTTCCATGCGCAGCCTGGTGAAATACTCGATGGCGAATTCCACGACATCCTCAGGCGTCTCCTTGAGCACAGCCACAGTGAAGTCCTGCAGCAGGTCTTTGAAGCCGGGCGGAATTTGCACCACTTTCTTGCCACTCATGTTGCGGCTGTGACTGAGGCTTGAAGAATGATAAAAACGATCTGTCCTAACCGAGATTCGCTGCTTCGGCCCCGGCTGAAAATCCGATACAATTGCTACGCTAGAACCAAGCAAGGCCTTCAGGCAAAACTAACGGCCACCTTTTCCACTTCAAGCCTTTTTGCCTTTCTATCCAACCGATAAACTCTGGGCCTCCCGCCTTTAGTCCTGGCCCGCCAGCCCGCCTTCCTCCTCGTGTCACTGGGGCGGGGGGGGGGCTGGCCAGTCGGAAGACCAGAGAGGGGTAGAGAGAGGAGAGAGCGGAGACGAGGGTGGAAATAGCGAGAGAGGAGGGAACCAAAGCCCAGATCGACATTGCAAGCCCCCTCCACCGTCTGAAGTACAGGGAAGGGGGCAGCAGCCGCAGTTTGGTATGCCTGACTGCCTGCCTGCCCCGCCCAAGCCCTGTGCACGCTAGGATTTCACCAAAGATATGCGCGCCGATGTGAATGGGATTAGCCGCAACCCCAACCCCTGGTGCGGGCGGTGTGAGAGCTGCAGTCCGGGCAAGTGTGACAGGAGAGGGAGAGGGGAGCTGGGTAGAGAATCTGGTAAGGAGCACTAGGGAGGGGAATTTTTCACCTCACTCTCCCTCTCCCCATTCATCTCGAACACCCGTCTCTTGTCGGATCCTGCGAAGGCGCGCAGGAAGATGGAAAAGTTTCTGTCAGAAGTTCCCCTGGATATCCTATACTAAGGCCAGCCCGGCATATTCATTATCGCGGGCTGTTCGGTCTACTTTGGCCCGAAACCGAAGGCTAAGGCAAGCCGCCATCACGCAGCCTCCTAGCCGAATTCCTTCCTCGTATTTTCATCTAGCCGTTCCCGTTCGGCTTTACAGAGCAGCCCCCCCCCCCCCCGAGGGACATTGGAGGAACTGAGGGGCGGCGGCGGAACTCCGCTGCTACATTTCATCTCGCCGATCCCGGAGCCGCCTTGAGGACTTCTTTGGGCGGAAAGTAATTAGGCCTCTCTCGCCTTCCCTTTTTTCATGCGTCTGTCTCTTAAACAGAGCAGCGAGGCCTGTCGCGTGGGGTAATTTATTTAGACACCCATCCAATAGGCACGGTAGCTATTGATAGGATACAGTAATTCCCTTTTATATGCGATGTGGCAGCTAATTTGCTATGCATGATGACGCTGACCTGGTTGCTAGCCATGCGTGTGCAACATAAGACATCTGTGTGTGTGTGTGCAGCTGTATCGCTGCGTGCTGCCGAACTTTATCGAACTCTCTTTTTTAGGCTGTTTAAACGTTTTTTCTGGATACCAGTTATTTTGTTGGTGCAGTCCGTTTTGTAATGCTGTCAAGGCCTATTTTGGCGCTATACCGGTACTTAAGGTCCATTTTGGCGCTATACTAAAGGTCCATTTTGGTGCTATACTTAAGATCCATTTTGGTGCTATACTTAACGTCCATTTTGGCGCTATGTCTGAGGCTCATTGTAGCACCATCCTTGGGTCCATTTTAGCGTTATGTTTAAGATTCATTGTGGCGCCATCCTTGGGTCTTTTTTAACGCCATTATTGGGTCGATTTTAGCGCCATCCTTGGATCGATTTTGGCGCCATCCTTGGGTCGATTTTGGCGCCATCCTTAGTTTCATTTTGGCGCCATATTTAGGTCTATTTTGGCGCCATCCTTGGGTCGATTTTGGCGCCATCCTTAGTTTCATTTTGGCGCCATATTTAGGTCTATTTTGGCGCCATCCTTGGGTCGATTTTAGCGCCATCCTTAGTTTCATTTTGGCGCTATCTTTGGGTCTATTTTAGCGCCGTCCTTGGGTCTATTTTGGCGCCATCCTTCGGTCCATTTTGGCACTACTGAGATACAGTTCAACCATTTGTTTGGTTCCCTCTTATCGCAATCGTAGGTGCCATTATCACATTAAAATCTCATTCCCCAATGTGTGGGCGTCTGCTACAAGCCCAGCCAGTTTAGGACTCCAGGAGTGCACACAATGCCGTTAGCAACTGACTCGTAAATTGCCTTGCCAAGCTATTTTTATCGCGTGGGAAATCGAATTTGCGGAAATATAGCAGCACTGAGAGCTACAATGCGCCCTTTCTCAGAGGCAACTTCAAAAACGCGACGGAACTGCTAATGCATTTTTGAGCTGGACATTGCGGACGGAACTGCAAGAGCGGATACTGAGGAACTAAGCGGAAGGAATAAGGCAGCGGAGGAGGGCGGGGGTTTATTGAATTTCTCCTGGCCTCAAGATAGATTTCCCTGTCCAAGCAGTAGGCGGTTCTGTTGGAAAGAAGTCAAAATGCCCTGCTCACACTGGGCGGCGTACTGGAGTGTGACGGGGATAGAGGTTGATATGGAGGAGGCTGCTGTCTCTATCCTGCCCTTCCTGACTATGAGATTGACATGGAGGAGGCTGCTGTCTCTATACTGCCGTGCCTGACTGGCTATGAGATTGACATGGAGGAGGCTGCTGTCTCTATACTGCCCTTCCTGACTATGAGATTAACATGGAGGAGGCTGCTGTCTCTATACTGCCCTTCCTGACTATGAGATTGACATGGAGGAGGCTGCTGTCTCTATACTGCCTGACTGGCTATGAGATTGACATGGAGGAGGCTGCTGTCTCTATACTGCCTGACTGGCTATGAGATTGACATGGAGGAGGCTGCTGTCTCTATACTGCCTGACTGGCTATGAGATTGACATGGAGGAGGCTGCTGTCTCTATACTGCCTGACTGGCTATGAGATTGACATGGAGGAGGCTGCTGTCTCTATACTGCCCTTCCTGACTATGAGATTGACATGGAGGAGGCTGCTGTCTCTATACTGCCTGACTGGCTATGAGATTGACATGGAGGAGGCTGCTGTCTCTATACTGCCTGACTGGCTATGAGATTGACATGGAGGAGGCTGCTGTCTCTATACTGCCTGACTGGCTATGAGATTGACATGGAGGAGGCTGCTGTCTCTATACTGCCTGACTGGCTATGAGATTGACATGGAGGAGGCTGCTGTCTCTATACTGCCCTTCCTGACTATGAGATTGACATGGAGGAGGCTGCTGTCTCTATACTGCCCTTCCTGACTATGAGATTGACATGGAGGAGGCTGCTGTCTCTATACTGCCTGACTGGCTATGAGATTGACATGGAGGAGGCTGCTGTCTCTATACTGCCCTTCCTGACTATGAGATTGACATGGAGGAGGCTGCTGTCTCTATACTGCCTGACTGGCTATGAGATTGACATGGAGGAGGCTGCTGTCTCTATACTGCCCTTCCTGACTATGAGATTGACATGGAGGAGGCTGCTGTCTCTATACTGCCTGACTGGCTATGAGATTGACATGGAGGAGGCTGCTGTCTCTATACTGCCTGACTGGCTATGAGATTGACATGGAGGAGGCTGCTGTCTCTATACTGCCTGACTGGCTATGAGATTGACATGGAGGAGGCTGCTGTCTCTATACTGCCTGACTGGCTATGAGATTGACATGGAGGAGGCTGCTGTCTCTATACTGCCTGACTGGCTATGAGATTGACATGGAGGAGGCTGCTGTCTCTATACTGCCTGACTGGCTATGAGATTGACATGGAGGAGGCTGCTGTCTCTATACTGCCTGACTGGCTATGAGATTGACATGGAGGAGGCTGCTGTCTCTATCATGCCTGACTGGCTATGAGATTGACATGGAGGAGGCTGCTGTCTCTATACTGCCTGACTGGCTATGAGATTGACATGGAGGAGGCTGCTGTCTCTATCATGCCTGACTGGCTGAGATAGACACAGAGAGTGAAGATAAACACTGGAGATAGACACGGAGGGTGGATATAGACACTGGCGATAGACACTGGAGATAGACACTGGAGATAGACACGGAGGGTGGAGATAAACACGGAGAGTGGAGACAGACACTGGGGATAAACACGGAGGTTGGAAACAGACACTGGGGATAAACACGGAGGGTGGAGACAGACACTGGGGATAAACACGGAGGGTGGAGATAAACACGGAGAGTGGAGACAGAACTGGCGATAAACACGGAGGGTGGAGACAGACACTGGGATTAACACGGAGGGGTTGAGATAGACACAGGGGATAAACACGGAGAGTGAAGATAGACACAGAGAGTGGAGATAGAACTGGCGATAAACACGGAGAGTGGAGACAGACACTGGAGACAGACACTGGGGATAAACACAGAGAGTGGAGATAGACACAGAGTGGAGATAGACACTGGAGATAAACACGGAGGGTGGAGATAGAAACTGGGGATAAACACGGAGAGTGGAGACAGACACTGGAGACAGACACTGGGGATAGACACGGAGGGTGGAGACAGACACTGGACATAGCTATAGGTGACAGACATTAGCGGTGGTAAGAGAACACAAAGTGAAACTGTCGCAGGAAAATAACCAGAACTACTCAACTCGCAAGAGTGTATAAAAAGCTCACATAAACTTAGCCAACTGCTTATTCCTGACTGGCAGATGTCTCTGTGCATTATTGCATCGCTGTTAAGCCCCGCATCACAGCGCCGGTCCCTTCTATCCATTGTGTCAAAAATTCAGCCCAACATATTCGAGTGCTGAGTAAATTAATTCCCTACAAAGTATTGCACACTCAGCAACAGAACCTGCATGCTTATTGTAAGTTACCCTCCAGTTGGACATTGAAAACTCGGACCCCTCCCCCAAGTGTTTGCCTTTGTAGGAGGGACACGACGTTTAGCGAGCACGCGCCAGTGGCCTCGGCCCGACATGTATCAGCTTGCAGTGGATTGGATAGCGCGCACTTTATCGGGCAATCCAACTTCATAGAAATGGGGCAATATAAACACGAGCGTTTCACACAGAGCTGACTGGCTTCTGCAAATATTGAAAGACAACTCTGTAGGAAACATATGGTTGAACTTAAACTGGAAACAGAATCATGATGGTACTACTGAAAATTCGAATTAAGTAGCATAATTAGATACTAGCAATTTGCTATTCTACTATATATTTATAGTAGAACTTAGAACTTCTAAGTTAGAAGTTCTTAGATAGAAGATAGAACTTAAGATAGAACTTCTTAGCTTCGATTTCGATGGCGCTGAAAATCCCCGTAATTCTATCAGGCTAAATGAGGAGTCCACGTAGACACTTCAAGACCCACTCTATCGCGATCAAAGCGACCTCCAGCTCCGGTCACATTGGGAATAGCTCATGATGGAAGCAGCTCATGATGGGAATAGCTCATGATGGGAATAGCTCATGATGGAAGCAGCTCATGATGGAAGCAGCTCATGATGGGAATGGCTCATGATGGGAATAGCTCATGATGGGAATAGCTCATGATGGGAATAGCTCATGATGGGAATAGCTCATGATGGGAATAGTTCATGATGGGAATAGCTCATGATGGGAGCAGTTCATGATGGGAAGAGCTCATGATGGGAATAGTTCATGATGGGAATAGCTCATGATGGGAATAGTTCATGATGGGAATAGCTCATGATGGGAATAGTTCATGATGGGAAGAGCTCATGATGGAAATAGTTCATGATGGGAAGAGCTCATGATGGGAAGAGCTCATGATGGGAATAGTTCATGATGGGAATAGCTCATGATGGGAAAAGTTCATGATGGGAATAGCTCATGATGGGAATAGCTCATGATGGGAATAGCTCATGATGGGAATAGCTCATGATGGGAATAGTTCATGATGGGAATAGCTCATGATGGGAATAGCTCATGATGGGAATGGCTCATGATGGGAATAGCTCATGATGGGAATAGCTCATGATGGGAATAGCTCATGATGGGAATGGCTCATGATGGGAATGGCTCATGATGGGAATAGCTCATGATGGGAATAGCTCATGATGGGAAAAGTTCATGATGGGAATAGCTCATGATGGGAATGGCTCATGATGGGAATAGCTCATGATGGGAATAGCTCATGATGGGAATAGCTCATGATGGGAATGGCTCATGATGGGAATGGCTCATGATGGGAATAGCTCATGATGGGAATAGCTCATGATGGGAATAGCTCATGATGGGAATAGTTCATGATGGGAATAGCTCATGATGGGAATAGTTCATGATGGGAAGAGCTCATGATGGAAATAGCTCATGATGGGAATAGCTCATGATGGGAATAGTTCATGATGGGAATAGCTCATGATGGGAGCAGTTCATGATGGGAAGAGCTCATGATGGGAATAGTTCATGATGGGAATAGCTCATGATGGGAATAGTTCATGATGGGAATAGCTCATGATGGGAATAGTTCATGATGGGAAGAGCTCATGATGGAAATAGTTCATGATGGGAAGAGCTCATGATGGGAAGAGCTCATGATGGGAATAGTTCATGATGGGAATAGCTCATGATGGGAAAAGTTCATGATGGGAATAGCTCATGATGGGAATAGCTCATGATGGGAATAGCTCATGATGGGAATAGTTCATGATGGGAATGGCTCATGATGGGAATAGCTCATGATGGGAATAGCTCATGATGGGAATGGCTCATGATGGGAATAGCTCATGATGGGAATAGCTCATGATGGGAATAGCTCATGATGGGAATAGCTCATGATGGGAATGGCTCATGATGGGAATGGCTCATGATGGGAATAGCTCATGATGGGAATAGCTCATGATGGGAAAAGTTCATGATGGGAATAGCTCATGATGGGAATAGCTCATGATGGGAATGGCTCATGATGGGAATAGCTCATGATGGGAATAGCTCATGATGGGAATGGCTCATGATGGGAATAGCTCATGATGGAAGCAGCTCATGGTGGGAATAGCTCATGATGGGAATGGCTAATGATGGGAATAGCTCATGATGGAAGCAGCTCATGATGGAAGCAGCTCATGATGGGAATAGCTCATGATGGGAATAGCTCATGATGGGAATGGCTCATGATGGGAATAGCTCATGATGGGAATAGCTCATGATGGGAATGGCTCATGATGGGAATAGCTCATGATGGGAATAGCTCATGATGGGAATGGCTCATGATGGGAATGGCTCATGATGGGAATAGCTCATGATGGAAGCAGCTCATGATGGGAATAGCTCATGATGGGAATAGCTCATGATGGGAATGGCTCATGATGGGAATAGCTCATGATGGGAATAGCTCATGATGGGAATGGCTCATGATGGGAATGGCTCATGATGGGAATAGCTCATGATGGAAGCAGCTCATGATGGGAATAGCTCATGATGGGAATGGCTCATGATGGGAATAGCTCATGATGGAAGCAGCTCATGATGGAAGCAGCTCATGATGGGAATAGCTCATGATGGGAATAGCTCATGATGGGAAAAGTTCATGATGGGAATAGCTCATGATGGGAATGGCTCATGATGGGAATAGCTCATGATGGGAATAGCTCATGATGGGAATAGCTCATGATGGGAATGGCTCATGATGGGAATGGCTCATGATGGGAATAGCTCATGATGGGAATAGCTCATGATGGGAATAGCTCATGATGGGAATAGTTCATGATGGGAATAGCTCATGATGGGAATAGTTCATGATGGGAAGAGCTCATGATGGAAATAGCTCATGATGGGAATAGCTCATGATGGGAATAGTTCATGATGGGAATAGCTCATGATGGGAGCAGTTCATGATGGGAAGAGCTCATGATGGGAATAGTTCATGATGGGAATAGCTCATGATGGGAATAGTTCATGATGGGAATAGCTCATGATGGGAATAGTTCATGATGGGAAGAGCTCATGATGGAAATAGTTCATGATGGGAAGAGCTCATGATGGGAAGAGCTCATGATGGGAATAGTTCATGATGGGAATAGCTCATGATGGGAAAAGTTCATGATGGGAATAGCTCATGATGGGAATAGCTCATGATGGGAATAGTTCATGATGGGAATGGCTCATGATGGGAATAGCTCATGATGGGAATAGCTCATGATGGGAATGGCTCATGATGGGAATAGCTCATGATGGGAATAGCTCATGATGGGAATAGCTCATGATGGGAATAGCTCATGATGGGAATGGCTCATGATGGGAATGGCTCATGATGGGAATAGCTCATGATGGGAATAGCTCATGATGGGAAAAGTTCATGATGGGAATAGCTCATGATGGGAATAGCTCATGATGGGAATGGCTCATGATGGGAATAGCTCATGATGGGAATAGCTCATGATGGGAATGGCTCATGATGGGAATGGCTCATGATGGGAATAGCTCATGATGGAAGCAGCTCATGATGGGAATAGCTCATGATGGGAATAGCTCATGATGGAAGCAGCTCATGATGGAAGCAGCTCATGATGGGAATAGCTCATGATGGGAATGGCTCATGATGGGAATAGCTCATGATGGGAATAGCTCATGATGGGAATGGCTCATGATGGGAATAGCTCATGATGGGAATAGCTCATGATGGGAATGGCTCATGATGGGAATGGCTCATGATGGGAATAGCTCATGATGGAAGCAGCTCATGATGGGAATAGCTCATGATGGGAATAGCTCATGATAGGAATGGCTCATGATGGGAATAGCTCATGATGGGAATAGCTCATGATGGGAATGGCTCATGATGGGAATGGCTCATGATGGGAATAGCTCATGATGGAAGCAGCTCATGATGGGAATAGCTCATGATGGGAATGGCTCATGATGGGAATAGCTCATGATGGAAGCAGCTCATGATGGAAGCAGCTCATGATGGGAATAGCTCATGATGGGAATAGCTCATGATGGGAATAGCTCATGATGGGAATAGCTCATGATGGGAATAGCTCATGATGGGAATGGCTCATGATGGGAATAGCTCATGATGGGAATAGCTCATGATGGGAAAAGCTCATGATGGGAATAGCTCATGATGGGAATAGCTCATGATGGGAATAGCTCATGATGGGAATAGCTCATGATGGGAATAGCTCATGATGGGAATAGCTCATGATGGGAATGGCTCATGATGGGAATAGCTCATGATGGGAATAGCTCATGATGGGAAAAGCTCATGATGGGAAAAGCTCATCATCATGGCGGGATATTTTGTGAGCTATTTCATATAAAGGAGTTACAAAACTGCAAGAAATTTTTCCTTTTTTGACAGTAAAAGTAAAACACAACAGGCCGACACAAAAAGCAAGATTCAATTTAATTTAAATCTGCTTGAATTCGTCGGTTAAAGTCGAGCAGGTGGCAAGGCAGTGAATATATAATTAATTAATTAATTAATTCTTTGCTTGAAACATTACGCAGTAGTACACAAGTCAGTGAACTGTCACCGATTCAGAGAACTATAATATCATCGATGATCCTCATTAATAACAGTTTAAACACAGCATAATGAATTCAAAGCAAATTTATAGTGATTATGTATAATAAATAGTAAATATATAAACATAAATATTCAATATACTTCAGCTGACAGACTATAACAAAACTAATTATATAATCACATGGAACTTTCGCTTTATTTGAGATTCAAAATTTATTTTAAAAAACACAACGAACAGACAAACAGCAAAACAGCAAGGTTGAGGAAAATTTGATAAAATGAATAATTATTATATGATAATATTAATAAATATGGTTATGACTAGAGATGCTGGGAGGTTAAGCTTGTTCAGTTAATCAGTAAACAGTTATCTAACTAACCCTAAAGAACCAAACAAGTTATGAATGGTGGTATATGGAAGAACTACGGTTACGATAATTACTAGAGATAAATGACAAATGGCGTTCGGTGCGCAGGAAAGTCTGGGTTCTCTATATTTCTATAGAGTTTGCCACAGCGCAAACCGTAGCGCGAATCCAGCAGTCAAATCAAAGGAATGGCTGGTCCGCGCTCTTGGTCTGGTTTGCAGCTTGGAAACAAAAAGACACAAATTCTCCAGACATACTACTGCAGAGAAACGTATTTCAGTAAGTAGCAAATGACAGATTTGGTTTGTTAAACTTAGCTGTGCACATGCATAGATTTTAATACTAGAGTAAAAGAGCTGAACACACATGCAATAGACAACAACGTGAATAAAATATAGAAATAATAGAACGGATTTTTGTTTCCTTTAGCGCGCAAACTGAGCTGGTCTCTAAGCGCGCAGATATCCCAACTCTGAACTGAGCTGCTCTCTAAGCGCGCAGATATCCCAACTCTGAACTGAGCTGCTCTCTAAGCGCGCAGATATCCCAACTCTGAACTGCGCTGCTCTCTAAGCGCGCAGATATCCCAACTCTGAATTGAGCTGGTCTCTAAGCGCGCAGATATCCCAACTCTGAACTGCGCTCGTCTCTAAGCGCGCAGATATCCCAACTCTGAACTGCGCTGCTCTCTAAGCGCGCAGATATCCCAACTCTGAACTGCGCTGCTCTCTAAGCGCGCAGATATCCCAACTCTGAATTGAGCTGGTCTCTAAGCGCGCAGATATCCCAACTCTGAACTGAGCTGCTCTCTAAGCGCGCAGATATCCCAACTTTGAACTGAGCTGCTCTTTAAGCGCGCAGATATCCCAACTCTGAACTGAGCTGCTCTCTAAGCGCGCAGATATCCCAACTCTGAATTGAGCTGGTCTCTAAGCGCGCAGATATCCCAACTCTGAATTGAGCTGGTCTCTAAGCGCGCAGATATCCCAACTCTGAACTGCGCTGCTCTCTAAGCGCGCAGATATCCCAACTCTGAACTGCGCTGCTCTCTAAGCGCGCAAATATCCCAACTCTGAATTGAAAACTTCGAACACATCATATTCAAAAACATCTGTGAACTACAAAGCAGAGCCTGCAATAGCCTCACTCAGCGCTTCCCAGTGCCGGGCTGCTGCTGTTTGCTAGACGAAGACGAGCCCGGGCGCCTCATCAGGCCAGACAGGGTGGACCGAAGGCCGCCGCCGGAGCCGCCAGAGCTGGCAGATTTGGTTTTAACGCCAGCAGCAGTGGATGAGGCCGTTGACGAGACCGAGCTGCCAATAGAGACGCTTGACGAGGCGGTGGCGGAATCGGCCGAGCTGGTAGGCCGGGGCAGCCGGCTCTGCACCCGGGGCGGCGGGGCCGGGGCCGCCGGTCTCTGATGCTGCGGAGGCGGCGGCGGCGGCGGCGGCGGCTGCTGAGTTTTGATGTCGTGCCGGGCCTTCAATGGCTGCTGGCCGGCCGGCTTACTGCGGGAATTGTTCTGGCCGGCCGCGGTCACAGATGAGGAGGCCGAGACGGCCAGTTCGATGCCGAAAGAGTGCGAGTTGAGCAGCTCGAGGGAGGTGGACAGATCGGCAAACAGCTCGCAGTGGACGGTCTGGGCGCTGCGCAGGAAGGCGCCCGGTTTGTAGTAGCGCTTCAGAATGGACTCGCTGCTGGCGGCGTGGTGGAACCAGGCGCTGAGCTGCTTGGAGCTGCACGGCGGGGCGGGGCGAGTGGCTTAGCAAGCTGCTGGGAATCTTATTACTGAAGATCTAACTGCTTTGGAACTGAAGCAGAAAGAAGGCAGGCGGACAGACAGACACTAAGACAGGCAGACAGACAGCCAGACACAAAGACAGGCAGACAGACAGACACACACACAGACATAAAGACAGACAGACAGACAGACAGACAGACAGACAGACAGACAGACAGACAGACAGACAGACAGACAGACAGACAGACAGACAGACAGACAGACAGACAGACAGACAGACAGACAGACAGAGAGACACTAAGACAGACAGACAGACAGACAGACACTAAGACGACAGACAGACAGACAGACAGACAGACAGACAGACAGACAGACAGACAGACAGACAGAGAGACACTAAGACAGACAGACAGACAGACAGACAGACAGACAGACAGACAGACAGACAGACAGACACAAAGACAGGCAGACAGACAGACAGACAGACAGATAGACAGACAGACAGACAGACAGAGAGACACTAAGACAGACAGACAGACAGACAGACAGACAGACAGACAGACAGACAGACAGACAGACAGACAGACAGACAGACACAAAGACAGGCAGACAGACAGACGCACACAAAGACAGGCAGACAGACAGACACACACAAAGACAGGCAGACATACAGACCCACTAATACAGAACAAATTCCCCCAGAGCTCACTTGAGGCAGGCGGCTACAAAGGCGTTGAACTTCAGCCGCTCCGTAGACAGTCCGCCTACCGAGCGGACCTGCCGCAGCACCTCGTTGAGCCGTCGGCTGGCGGGCTGTCCGCTCGGCTTGCAAGTCTCCTCAATCAGCTGCCACAGCTGGGATCTGCTGCGACCAAAGGACAGCCGGCTGCCCGGGCCGCTGCCGCCGCTGCCGCCAGAAGACAGCAGCTCGTCGGTCAGCAGGCCGTGCAGCGGCGGGCAGAGGCTCTGCGACAGCACGCTGGACAGCCGCTGCTGGTTGGAGGCGTCGGCCGTGCCGGCAGCCAGCGGGGAGGCGGTGGCAGCCAGGATCAGGTCGTTGACGCCGCGGATAGCGTCGGACACGAGCTGGCTGAGGCGGTCCAGCCGAGACTGCCGCTGCTGCTGGCTGGCGGCGGCGGTGGACTCCGCAGTGCGCCTGGGCGAGCCGACTGGAGAGCCGCAGAACACCAGCGGCGGACTGTCGTTGTCGCCGTAGAGGCCAACCTGCTGCGGGATGACCTGCCGGGCCAACAGCGGATATTTAATTTGTATATACTACTTAGTTACTTAGGGGCTACAAAATTTATTGTAATATATAATAATTGATTACACCTGCTCTAAGCAGATGTACAATCGACAGCTCAGCCGCAGCTATTGCGAGCGCATCTGAAGGCTGCGTACGGCTGTTCAGTCCAAGGACTGGGGGGAGGGTCAACACACACCCTCAATTACCCCAGCTAATGCTGGAACCCATTTTACAGCTGGGTGAACTGAAACAATTCAGAGTTGAGCGTCTTACTCAAGAACACAAATTGTTCCGAGTGGGGTCGAGAATCGAACCCCCGACCTTCCAGTCGCGATTCCGACGTTCTAACCACTAGGCTACTACACTAAATGGTTAGGGGCTACCATCGCCCCTTAAACATAGCCTGCTGCGATAGGATGGGAGTTTTAAAGTCCCAAAGTCCAAAGCTTCTGGTTGTTGCCGATATGTAGCGTAAATGACTTAATACTAGCGCAATACATTTGCTTACCTGTACATCGTAGTTCAATTGCAAACTGAGCGGCCGGCGCAGCAGAGTCTGCTGACGGTGCGGCGAGTCGCCAGACGGCAGGACGGCGGCGGCGGCGCCTAAATCCACCGTGGACCCGACGCCGCCGCGCCAGATCTGACCGGCAGCAGCCGAGCCTGCAGTCGGGCTGGCAGCGGCCTGGCCTTTCGGACTATGGAACTGGATCCGGTCGCAGAAGGACACCGACTTCTTGGCGCGGAAGCCGCCGCCGCCGCCGCCGTCGTCGCTGTCGTCGGGTAGTCGCGCCTTGCCGACGAGGAAGCCGCCTGCGGCGTGGTTGAACGATGAGGCGTCGCGGCAGCCGCCGCTGAGGACTCCTCCTCCTGCGAGTCTGTCAGGCTCTGCGTCATATCGTAGCCGACGCCGCTTCCAGATGCGCCGGCGCCGCTGCCGCTGTTGGCTGCGGTGCCACCAGCAGCGGTGGCGGAGCTGACGGAGCAGAGCCGGTGCGGCTCGCTGAGCGTCCGTTTGGCGCCGCTGCCGCCGAGGCCGCCGCGCTGCTTCCTGGACGAGTCGGTGGCGCGGGCAACGCGACGACGAGCGGCGCGTCGAAGACGCTCGGCCGATTTGGATTCGGCCGCTTCCGCCTGGGAGACGGCAAGTGATGGAATAGAATTAGAACTCGCGTTTCCCATATACACAAAATATCCCATATACACAAAATATCCCATATACACAACATATCCCATATACACAAAATATCCCATATACACAAAATATCCCATATACACAACATATCCCATATGCACAAAATATCCCATACACACAAAAATATCCCATACACACAAAATATCCCATATACACAAAATATCACATATGCACAAAATATCCCATATACACAAAATATCACATATGCACAAAATATCCCATATACACAACATATTCCATATACACAACAGACGTATTTGTGTATCCCATATACACAAAATATCCCATATGCACAAAATATCCCATATACACAAAATGTCCCATATACACAAAATATCCCATATACACAAAATGTCCCATTTACACAAAATATCCCATACAAACAACGCAAACAATATGGAAATCTCCCATATTCTAAATTACTTACCTCATCAGCGGCGGCCGCGGCAGCAGCAGCCGCAGAGGCGGCTGTTGTATCCAAGGACTGCGATCGCTTCTGCTTGCCACCGGCAAGTCGCCGAGCCAGCTGCTGCTGATGCTGCGGATGGCCGCAGTTTCGACACACAAAATTCGACGCCGCCGAAGCCGAGACGCTGCCGTCACCGACTGCCGTCCCGATGCCGGAGTCGCCGGCAGCGTCGGCCGTTGTTGTCGCCGACGAAGCTGAGGCGGCGGCGGCGGCAGCAACGACAGACGACGGATCTCCAAGCGGCAGGGAATCGCGCAGGAAAGCCAGACTGGGCAGCTGCTGCTGCTGCTGAGCGGCGATGTACCGCCTGCCGTGCTGAAGATCCGAGTGGCTGCGGCCGACTCCGACGGGCCGGCCGGCTGTTCGTCGAGCTGCCGACCCCGCCGCCGCCGCAGACGCCGGGAACTGCTGCTGCTGGTCGACCAGCTCTCGGGCTCGGCGACGAAATTCGCGAAATCCCGGGCCGCCACCGTGTAGGAAGCGGAGAGTGGACTCGGGCTGCGGCTGCTGCTGCTGCTGGGGCGCTGGCTCAGGCGGCGCACCCGATGGCGAAGCGGATGCAGGCGTGTTGGTGGCTCGTTTGAATAGCTCCAGCAGGGTGCCTGAGTACCTGTTCTGCTGCTGCTGCTGGCGCACCTGCTGCTGCTGCTGGCGCACCTGCTGCTGCTGTTCGGGTGTCAATTGCTGCTGAAGCCGTTGCTGCTGTTGTTGCTGCTGCTGTTGTTGGGGTTGCTGCTGCTGCTTGCGCCAGGCAACAGCGTTCTGCTGAGCTGTGCTGGAGGACATCTCGTGACGGGACTTCTATAAATTGGCAAATGTCAAGACAGTAAAATAATCCACTGTTAAAAAATATCCCATCCTCACAAATATCCTATTCTCAGAAATATCCCATCCTCACAAATACATGTATCCCATTTTCAGAAATATCCACCCTTAGAAATATCCCACCCTCAGAAATATCCCATCCTCATAAATACACCACCCTCATAAATATCCCATCCTCACAAATATCCCATCTTCGTAAATATCCTTTTTTCATAAATATCCCATCCTCACAAATATCCCATCTTCGTAAATATCCTATTTCCATAAATATCCCATCTTCATAAATATCCCATCTTTATAAATCTTCCATCCTCATAAATATCCCATCCTCACAAATATCTTATCCTCACGAATATCCCATCTTCGTAAATATCCCATCTTTTAAATCTTCCATCCTCATAAATATCCCATCCTCACGAATATCCCATCTTCGTAAATATCCTATTTTCCATAAATATCCCATCTTCATAAATATCCTATTTCCATAAATATCCCATCTTCATAAATATCCCATCTTTATAAATCTTCCATCCTCATAAATATCCCATCCTCACAAATATCCTATCCTCACGAATATCCCATCTTCGTAAATATCCTATTTTCATAAATATCCTATTTTCACAAATATCCATTCTTTATAAATTTTCCATCCTCATAATTAGCCAATCGTTAATATTTTATTTCCATTACTATATAATAAACAAAGACATCCTGAAACCATAAATAAATATCTAATTCTGACAAGCATCCCCAATCGCACCTGATCGCTATCCAGCGGCCTAGCATCGCGCACAATTCTATTCAACTCTTTCCAAGACACCAGATGGCCGCCGCCGGCAGATTTCAATTGGCGCCAGGCGCTGTCGCCGCCGCTGCCAGCAGATCCGGCGCTAGTAGGCGGCGGCGGCGCCCCGGGGGCGTTGTTGTTGCCATTGGCAACGCCGGGGGAAGCGGCGGCGGAGACGTCTTTAATAGACGAAGTTCGAACCGCGGACCAAGTAGTCATGGGAGGCCTGCCGGAGCCAGCGGAGGTGGCGGCAGCGGCCGGTAGCCGACTGTCATCAGCGGTGGCATCGTCGCTGGCCTCCAAATCGCTGGTACTGACGAATCGCTTGTTAGACTTGGCCAGCGCCATCCAGGTGTTCATATTGCTGCCGGCCGATGCGCCGCTCATAGCAACGGAAGCGTCCATGCCAACCACTACTTGATAGTTAGGACTGGCGCTTTTCCCCAATATCTGTTTAACATTAGCTGACGATTGACTAACACTAGTTGTCATGCCAGCTACACTGTTGCCTAGCAACAGAGAGCCAGCGCCGGCTCCCCCGACGCCGGCGTCCGTTCTCGCGGAGTCCTCCGGTTCGAATAGCGGGTTGCCAACTCCGGCCTCTTCGGCGTCTGCGGCAGCAGCAGCCGCTGCGGCTAAACACGAATCGCTGCGCGACATCTGCTCGGATAGAGACGAATTGGCCAGACAGGCGGCGGCTGCTGCGGCTGCGGCCGACGAGAACTGGCTGGTGGCCCGGACGGGGTCCAGATGGGCCAGCTCCAGCTGGGCGAACAGGTCCAAGTTGGACACGGCCGAGTCCAGGCCGGAGTGGACGGCGCGCCCTCCTGAGTGGTCTGCGATGAAGAGAAATCGAAGAGATGTTCGTTCTCAAACTCATTTCCTGAGTTTACCCGAATCTCGTTCTCCAATTTCCCTGTATCTCATTCTCTAAATTCCCTGAATCTCATTCTCTAAATTCCCTGTATCTCATTCTCTAAATTCCCTGAATCTCATTCTCTAAATTCCCTGAATCTCATTCTCTAAATTCCCTGAATCTCATTCTCTAAATTCCCTGAATCTCATTCTCTAAATTCCCTGAATCTCATTCTCTAAATTCCCTGAATCTCATTCTCTAAACAATCTCATTCTGAATATCATTCCTTAATCCTTAACTTTCCTGAATCTCAATCCTTGTTTGAATCTCAATCCTTGTTTGAATCTCAATCCTTTTCTGAATCTTTTCTGAATCTCAATCAGTTTCTGAATCTCAATCCGTTTCTGAATCTCGATCCTTTTCTGAATCTCAATCCGTTTCTGAATCTCAATCCGTTTCTGAATCTCAATCCGTTTCTGAATCTCAATCCTTTTCTGAATCTCAATCCTTTCCTGAATCTTATTCCTTAATCTCACTGAATCTCATTCCTTAATATCCCTGAATCTCATTCCTTTATTACCCTGAATCTCATTCTCTAAATTCCCTGAATCTCATTCCTCAATCTCCCTGAATGTCATTCTCTAAATTCCCTGAATCTCATTCCTTAATCTCCCTGAATCTCATTCTCTAAACTTCCCGAATCTCATTCTCTAATCTCCCTGAATCTCATTCTCTAAACTTCCCGAATCTCATTCTCTAATCTCCCTGAATCTCATTCTCTAAACTCCCTGAATCACATTCCTTAATCCTTAACTTTCCTGAATCTCAATCTTTGTTTGAATCTCAATCCTTATCTGAATCTCAATCCTTTCCTGAATCTTATTTCTTAATCTCCCCGAATCTCATTCCTTAACTTTCCTGAATCTCATTCCTTCATTTCCCCGAATCTTATTTCTTCATTTCCCTGAATCTCATTCCTTAATCCTTAACTTTCCTGAATCTCATTCCTTCATTTCCCTGAATCTCATTCCTTAATTCTCAACTTTCCTGAATCTCAATCCTTAACTTTCCTGAGTCTCATTTCTTCATTTCCCTCAATCTCATTCCTTCATTTCCCTGAATCTCATTCCTTCATTTCTCTTAATCTCATTCCATCATTTCCCTTAATCTCATTCCTTCATTTCCCTGAATCTCATTTCTTCATTTCCCTCAATCTCATTCCTTCATTTCCCTGAATCTCATTCCTTCATTTCCCTTAATCTCATTCCTTCATTTCCCTGAATCTCATTTCTTCATTTCCCTGAATCTCATTCCTTCATTTCCCTGAATCTCATTCCTTCATTTCTCTTAATCTCATTCCATCATTTCCCTGAATCTCATTCCTTCATTTCTCTTAATCTCATTCCTCATTTCCCTGAATCTCATTCGTTCATTCCCTTAATCTCATTCCTCATTTCCCTTAATCTCATTCGTTCATCTCCCTTAATCTCATTCCATCATTTCCCCGAATCTCATTCTTTTCCCTGAATCTCATTCCTTTCCCCGAATCTCATTCCTTTTTTCCTGAATCTCAATCCTTAACTTTCCTGAATCTCAATCCTTCATTTCCCCGAATCTCATTCCTTTTTCCTGAATCTCAATCCTTAACTTTCCTGAATCTTATTCCTTTATTTCCCTGAATCTCATTCCTTAATGCTTAACTTTCCTGAATCTCATTCCCTGACTTCCCTGCAATCCCATATCTCATTCCCTGCTACTCACAGGACAAAGGCTCGAACGGCTGCAGGAAGTCTTCATCATAAGCCAGATCCTGGGCCGTAGATTCGGCCATCTCGTGCGGATAACTAACAGAGCGAGGCAGGGCTCCGCTGCTCACCGCCGGGTAGGCGCTCTCGCACAGCTGCACAAGCGTGGGAGATAAGCGCTTTATATCATTTGGTTTCGCATAATTAATTCAAGTTAAACAAATTAGACTAACTAGATCGGTTAAATGAAATTGCAATGAAAATTTAAGCACAGCTCTTTTAGAGATTTTAAATAATATCATTAAGCATGACTAATTAAAGTTAAATCAGTCAAATAATCGCTGAGTTCAATTCACAAAACGTTATTTATAAAGTGTGGTTAAACACTCACTTCGTAAACTGATAACTTACTTTGAAAGCTTTAAGGTAACTTAAATTTACTAATTAAATCAGGACAGACTCTAAAATAAAGATAATACCAAAACAAGTCAATGCAATCGTATAGTTCAGGGGTCGGCAAACTCCGGCCCGAAAAGCCTATCTATCTAGCCCTTGGTCTCTGAAACTTTACAATAGCAATCCGGTCCGCTCAAGGCTTGTGTCTTCAGCTCTTTCTCTCTTCTCTCCTCTCTCCACTCTTCTCTACCTCTCCTCTCTCCCCTCTTCTCTACCTCTCCTCTCTCCCCTCTTCTCTACCTCTCCTCTCTCCCCTCTTCTCTACCTCTCCTCTCTCCACTCTTCTCTACCTCTCCTCTCTCCACTCTTCTCTACCTCTCCTCTACCTCTCCTCTCTCCCCTCTTCTCTACCTCTCCTCTCTCCCTCTTCTCTACCTCTCCTCTCTCCACTCTTCTCTACCTCTCCCTCTCCCCTCTCTCCACTCTTCTCTACCTCTCCCTCTCTCTCTCCACTCTTCTCTACCTCTCCTCTCTCCACTCTTCTCTACCTCTCCTCTCTCCACTCTTCTCTACCTCTCCTCTTCTCTACCTCTCCTCTCTCCACTCTTCTCTACCTCTCCTCTCTCCACTCTTCTCTACCTCTCGTCTCTCCACTACCTCTCGTCTCTCCACTCTTCTCTACCTTTCCTCTCTCCCCTCTTCTCTACCTCTCCTCTCTCCACTCTTCTCTACCTCTCCTCTCTCCACTCTTCTCTACCTCTCCTGTCTCCACTCTTCTCTACCTCTCGTCTCTCCACTCTTCTCTCCCTCTTCTCTACCTTTTTTCTCCTCCTTCTCTACCTCTCCTCTCTCCTCTCTCTCGTCTTATCTTATCTTATCTCTTCTCTCATCCCATCTCTCGCCTCGCCTTGCCTCTCCTTTCTCACTCTATTCCCTTTTTTCCACTCCCAGCTGGTCCAAGGTATAGAGATAAACAAACAATAGAAAATTTATTCAATAAACAATGACCTGCACTAAATCTATGATTCGAATGGCAACATTTGCCAATAGCAACTCACCCGTCCAATCAGCAGCATATTTTTATCCATTGTGCATTGATTTTGTTAGAAAGACAGCCAGTAGCTACTCAACCATTGCAACTCATGAAAAAATTAACAAGTCAAAAATTAACTGTAATTTGTTTATTTTGTAATTGTTTTATTTTGTATGAGTCAATTAAAGAATTCTTTACTAAAAATTAGGCCAAAAAACTAATAATTGTAGTTATCATATTAGTATACGGAATTTATTGTTATTATCCCCTACTGATTTCATCTTACCAAGAGTCTTATCAACCAGTTTGTATTAGAGTAATATACTTCCTTAGTCACAGTTTAAAAAACTAAATGATTTGGTTGCCTTAGTTCTAAATCACTAAATATAATTAGAAATATATAAGATCTAAGCTAAGATTCATTCTGCTTGTAGCACCTGCCTTTATCATATATAATATATTGTGCCTCTTCCCCTAAAGTATGGGGTATTAAGTGTTAGGGTCTAGCCTACAATGTTATGAAATGAGTGCTAGAAGGATCAAAGTTATTTTTAGACTTTTATGGGTTTATGGATATTTGAGCCAACTTAAAAATAAGAATACATACAAATATGCAAATATATAAAAGTTAGGCTTAACATAATTATACTCAGTTTCTTTTTTACTTATTGAGTAATTACTTAATAAGTTTTTATATAGTTATAACTTGAACATTTCTTATTTAAGTATTTTTAACATGTTTACCTGCTTCTTTTTAATGCCTAAAATAGAAGTTAGAATCAAATGCACTAAATAATAAAATAACCTAGTTTATTTAATGTTTTATAACAATTTACTTTAGCCAATTAAAGTAGCTTTCATTTTGTTAAACCAATATATTTGTTCTTTAATTTTAGTCTTTAGCTTAATTGAAATTTAGTAAGCTTTACACAAAGACCATTCAAAGCAATGTATAAAGAATGTTCAGTAAAAAAAGTAATAAAGTCTTTATGATTATAGTTTAATAATAAAAATATAAATGCAATAATCCAAATATATACAAAAACATATAAATTAGCTTTTATTTGTATTTTTACCTATGGGCTTATTAGGACTTCTTAATATACATTCATGCTTTATAAGTATATCAATCATAAAAATAAAAAATATTTACATTTTCATAGTTTGGAATAGTCAGTAAGTACCCTGGAAAAAATGATTACATTTTTAATGTATACCAATATATGCCAAATATAGGCCCCTATTATCTTATACAAAGCTTCAAATCATCAATTTTGTAATAGTACTAATGATTTTGATATTTCATTTCAATTAAAAAAGTTCAAAACAATAAACAATAAACACTGTTGGACACCTGTCTATTAATAAGCATCAATCCATTATTAAGTGTTAATTTTAAGTATTTCAAGCATTAAGATTTCTTATTAATGTTAATAGACTACCATTAAGATTTTTTTGCACTAAGGGATTAATGAATTTGCAATAATAATTTTGTGAGTTAATGACACATTCATTGTTAACATTAATGACAGTGTCAATGACCAAAGATACAAAGAACAAGAATATATGTCTGATAAGTGAAAACATTACAAATTAACAGATTAATACTTATTAATAATTATCAGTTAACTTTCAATTAACTTAACAAAATTAAGAGTTAATAAGTTAAGATTCTTTTGTTTTTACATTAAATGCTTTTGCCATTAATGGAAAATAAGATTTTCATTAATAGTTCCCAACACTGACAATAATTATATTTGTATACAGTTTTGATAATCTTCTCGAATCCTTCACTAAACTATTTTTTCAATGTTTTTTTATATTTTTTCCACTTGAAAAGCTGATTTTAGCATGTTTGGATATCTTCTAAGCTATTAAAACAGTAAAATTAAGAACTTTGTTTTTTGCAATTTTCTAATTCTAGCAATACTTAATGATTCCTAGCAATTCATAGTTTTGAAGTTTCTTATTTTAGATTGGTACAAAAGTGCAAGAAACAATAAAACAATTTATCAGAAACAATGAAACAATAAGTGTCAAGACTCTTGTCAAAACTCAAATAATGGGCAATCCAATATATTATGTGGCCAAAAACATTGATGGGATAATGTGCTAATTCTTAAGAAGTCAATAGGTTGCTAGCCATTTGCTGGGTGTCCCATGTCAGCCTAGCCAACTTTGCCACCATTGACATGTTTCTTTCCTTAGTCAGCTTGATAGTAATATGTAGCGAGTTTGGATTTACAGTAAATGATAGTTCTGCAAGGTAGCCTACTAGCATGGTGATGATCAACTTAATGGTTAATAGTCTTAATAAGAACCTAGTAGCAAGAACATAAGTCTAAATGTATTTCTCCTCTCTCTAACTCATCCCTTTGGGCTTTGGACCATAGACACTCCCAAGCATTAATGCTATATTAGACAATGTGATTGCCACATTTTTGCACTAATCTAAAAGCACAAAAACTTTAAAACTTCTAATTGTTTAAGAATTATTAGGAATTGTAAAAATGAAAAGTGCTAAAAACAAAGTTATTAATTTTACATTGAAAAAATAGTTCAATGTTCAATTTGAAAAGAATGCAATAGTTTTATATAAAATATAAACAATATAAAACAAAAACAAAATTTGAGCATTTTTGTTAAAATTTCTAATCCTTAGGCAATATAATTCTTTTTTATTTAAAATTTGATATATAAAGTTTAGAGATTTGTCTTAGGCTAGTTTTTAAGTAAGTCATAATAAAACTAACTTGTATTTTCATTTAAAAATAACTCACTTTTTCATGTTTTCTATATTTTGAGCATAAAATTTATTTATAGGGGGCCTATCAATATACAAATTACAATTATTATAAACTAAAGGTTAAAATAATTATAAATATTTCAATTGCCACTATGCAAAGCTAAATTAAAAAATAATAATAAACACATTTTAAACAATAACTATATAGTCTAGATTTAGGGTGGCACCCTGCCATTAAGTTTCATTTTTTTTATTTTTGTTATATAAATAAATTAATCAAAAGCAAAACACATTAAGCCAAGTAATCTATGCACTAGTATACCCCATTAAAACATTTCTGGATCTACCTACAACACAACTATGCTTGATTGTGGTTTGTAAACTATCTAGTACAGGAAGCTTTTAGCTATGCCTCACTCACTCACATCACACTGACTGGTTTGCTGATAGTGATACTCTATTCTGGTCTTTCAAGCCAAGGTCAAGAAGTAGAAAGGTACATTTTTGAAGTCACTGATTAAATATGCAGGCCTAGGCTAGGTCTATACATCTATTGAAACTTAAAATTCCCTTTCGCCGAAAATTCCTTCGCCGAAATGGGCTGCACTCATTCTAATATGCACAGCAAATAAATAAATGCATAGCATAGTTAGTATGTATATTTAGTATATTTAGAAATGCCTTCTCAATGACAGTAAATGACAGTCTCAATCTCAACGCCTCGAATTCGTCTTAGCATAGCATCTTAGCATTTGTGGTGATTTTATCCATAGGCCTGCCTACCTACTTGTTTCGAGGCAATAGTTTTTATTTCCAACTTTGATGTGAAAGTTAAATTGTTAAACAAACGAACAGACGGTTAAAACAAAACCACATACAAAGCTGATGCTTTTATTAACTTCATATTTCTTTCATGTTTAAAACTGCGCGTACTAAATATATGTTTGTAAATATCATCAACAAATAAGGGGGGGCCGTAGCCCAGCGGTAGCGCAGCTGCTCTGGTGTGCCAGCGACCCAGGCTCGATTCCAAGTGCAGTCACATTATTTTGGGGCTGAATTGGAATCTCGGCTTGGCTCTGCTCGTGCAATTAACGGCCTTGAGAGCCAACCCCCCAAGGCGCAGTGAAGTGTACATGCCTAACGATAATATAAAGTTAGGGCCGCTTTACACTCCTGTGTGAGTGTGTGCCTGCGTACGTATCCGCGCGCTTGTATGCCTGCTCAGCTTGTATGCCGCAGTAATGCCTCTCGCCGGTTGTGTGCCTATGTCGCTTAAAGTGCGCCAGGGTGCACACAACCCCCTGCCTCTAATAAAAAAAATCATCAACAAATAGCCACAATATATGAAGAGATCAAAGTATGCAAGCCCTTTCTTAGATATATTTGTCTTTGCCAGGAAGACCACGGAACACTGTATGAACAGTATTAAGAAAAGCTTTATGAGTCAAAACTAATGGTAACCAGTTCAGATAACCATGCAGATCCAAGCGATGTCTAAGAAGACGGAAAGTTTTTACTTTCACACCGATACATGTATGTAAAATATACATTCATGTAGTAGTTTCATTGTGTTTGCAACGTAAAATGATGAAAATGAGCTAGTCAGTAACTGCGCATAAGAATAAAAAATGAAACTATCAATAGCGTTATGGGCTGGCTCATTTGCTTACCATCTAGAGCCACTCATCGATTATCATTTCACAAATCAATTGTCTTTCTGGACCTTATTTTTGGACTGATCGCGACTTTCATACCACAATGAGATTTGTACGCTGCAGTAGGATAGGGTTAATGTCAAAAAAAGATGCCACCAGGGTCCTGCAATGTGTTTATTAAGTTTATAGTTTCGATTAGGTAGGCTATTTTCATCTGTAAAGAAAGGCTTATTGCAATATACATGCACATGGATGTACGAAATGTAGCCTTACTATAAAAAAGAAGCGGTTTGAAGATTTCAACAACGAGCCACAAAGCGTCCAGAGTATTCATGAGAAAAACAAAGATGAAACAAGACGTGAGGATCAGATTGCAGCCAATAATGTACGCAACCAAGCGCTGGTGGTTTTTTGGACTCAGGATCAGGCTCTGAAATATTTAAAGGTACGAGTGTTTCCCTAATCATTACAGAATTAAGCATGCTCTCACAATGGACTTAAGTCCAGTCCTGAACTAGCCCAGAATCAAATCATTTCGAGTTCATTCTGTATCATCATTATGGGGTCAATCACTCGGAGCTCACTCTGGGTCAGTCACTCGGAGCTCACTCTGGGTCACTCACTCGGAGCTCACTCTGGGTCAGTCACTCGGAGCTCACTCTAGATCAGTCACTCGGAGCTCACTCTGGGTCAGTCACTCTGATCCCCAGACTCACCAGCCACGTCTTCAACTTCCTCTCATAGAAAGCGCAGGCCAGGGTCTCCAGAAGCAGCTGCAGGGCGTTCAGCGCAGCCCAGATGCGGACGCTGGTTGAGTCGCCGTGGTAGATGGAGACAAAGGCGAAGCTGGCAGCCACAGCAGCTACCTGTCTCACAATGCCGTGCCGACTGCCTCCCATGGGGATGTAGATGTGGCTGTACATGAAGGAGGCCAGCCCCCTGTCGAACACGCGCCACATCTGCCTGTAAGTATAGACCCGGCTGATGCAGTCGGGCCAGTGCGGCAGCTCGACTCCGTCAATGCTGGACACGAGACCCGGCCAGCCGTACAGCTGCACGTAGACCAGCATGAAGTTCTGGCCATGCAGGTACATTGAGAACACGAGCCGCTTGTAGGGCACGGACTCGTAAGACCGAATGCTCTCCAGAAACGCTCCAACAGGTAGGAAATGATGCAGCACCTGAAGCAGCAGCATCCACACCAACAGGCGAGTCGCTCGCCACGCCAGCAGTAGCAGCAGGTTCGGCTTCCACACCAGCCTGTCGGGTCTCTCAGCCTCCCGACAGAAGTCAGCAAAGGTGAGGATCGGGCCGGAAAAGTGCCAGGGCAGGTAAAATCCGTAAGCCAGAGCTCGGGGAAGGTGCAGTCTAAGGAACTGGAGCAGGCTCAGCTGCTGTGCCTCATCTGCAGGTTGGCGTCTCTGGTCCCGCAGCATTTGGTTGAGGCTGAGTCCAGCGGAGATGCAGCGGCAGTACAGGTAGCCAGAGATTGGGTAGAACAGGTGAGAGTAATCACCTTCGAGATCCAGGACTTGAAAGAGCGCGCTGCTGTAATCCGAGTTTTGCAGCATCATTGCCGACAGAATGAACAGCCAGACACCAAACTGGGAGAAATATCCCATGCAAACAGCACCGCAGTGCAACACCAGAAAGTACATCGTTGCTTTGTAACCAAGAATAGCCGTTGTCACAGCCAAGGTGAAACTCGTAGTAGCCAGGTAGTGCACCTGATGAGGAATAGGGAACTTGGCAGGTTCTCAGCTGCTCTTGCAGGATATGGCATTTCGATTGAGCACTCTGTCACTGTCACTCCTCTCCTGACTGATCACTCTGTCTCTGTCACTGCTCTCCTGACTGATCACTCTGTCACTGTCACTCCTATCCTAACTGATCACTCTGTTACGGTCTCTCCTATCTTGTCATTAGAAATCGATTCCGCCATCATTAAATATTGACTTACCCATCTCGGAGCCAAACGAATCGTGACCTGACTGACCAACAAGAAGCCGACGCTAGCAAAGATTAAGAATTTGTAGCCGTCTTTCAGATCCGATTCCAACGAAAAGGAGCGCTCCTGCGGATTAAGATTGGGCCACCGGCGAGGCTGAACGAGCTAATAACATTTTATTGCCTGCGGTGTATCTATGCGAGACAAAGACTACATCTAAGCAACTCCTTTAAACACATTGAACTTGTAGTTTTTTCAGAGATAGTTACCATGCAGAGACTACAACACTAAAGATCAAGTTAAGAAATTAATCCATTCTCTCGGATCCTTCTTACCATCCACTTGGATAGCCAGCCATTCGTTAGCGTCATAGGGTGCAACTCTGCAAGCGAATGCGAAACAATTAAAGAATTATACTGTTCTATAATGATAGCGTACGAGCTAGATAGAAAGGTTTTACGAGCGACATATGATTGATAGAGTTCTGATAAGGAATAACGAAGTACACTGTTACTAATAGAAGTAATAGAAGTACACTACTATTGGCAAGCAGTCCGGCCCACTTCGCTGATCCCTGAGCACTCACACGGATACGTGCGCAGGCACACGCTCATACAGGGTGTACAGCAGCACAGACTTTCTCTTGGACGGAAGTCACACGACAAGATTCTCGAACGATATTTATACCTGGCCAACATGTACCTATACACCTGATTGCCACCAGAGTGAATTTATCATATCGAACCTTTCTTTGGCGACCTGCCAATGTTTAGATAGAAGTCGCCAGCCGCGTAGCCGAATGCGGCAGCGAACACGGAGGCGTACAGCAGGGTTTCCCGAGGCCCAGCGCTGGGGGGAACGGAAGTTGACACCGAGGCGGCGGCTGAGCGTTTGATCGGTTCGGCTTCCTTGCCTTGAAGGTCTCCGCTTGTCTGCACCGAGTTTGCAGTTGACGAAGTGGAAGCCATCGTCATGGATGTTCGATCTTATCTGGTAGGACAAGGCTGAACGTTCTTTTAAGCTAAGCTTTTCTTCTCTGACTTAAGTAAAACATGCTGTTTGTTTTGCAGCCTTGCAGGGGTTGAACAGAGCACTGTAGATTTTGAAAAGTACAAGTTCGACCATAGACATTCATGCGAGTGTACCGCATTGGTGAAGAAGGAATAAAATGGACGTGTAATATGGAGATGGAAAACAAAAGCTGCCACTTCAATAAGATAAGATAAGATAATAATATTGATATAATTAGATAGTCGTTTAACGGAGAAGATTTTAATGAAAAATTAAAAATCAGTTTCATGAAGAAAATTTGATGTCTGCAAAGATTGTAGTCATTTTTGTGATATGTCAGAGATAAAGTTTGGGGGGGGGGGTTGCGTACGCACATTCAAGCTATCATGATTTATCCACATAAACTGACAATTAATCGTATCATTTCCATTCTTCTCTGTGTAATTTGCGTTTGGTGTGGCCCCCAATTGGGCCGTTTTACTTTGTGCTTGTTGTGTGCGTATTTAGAACGGTTCGTACAGTATAATAGGTTCACGATCGATAATTTAGGCCTCTAAATTATACTTCTCTAAACTAAAGGCCTCTAAACTAAACTAAACTTCGTGCGTGGCGCAAGAGAAGAGAAGAGTAAAAAGAGAAGAGAGGAGAGATGATAGAAAAGAGAGTAGACATGAGAGAGGGGAGATTAGAGATGACAGGTGGAAGAGAAGAGAGGAGTGAGGCGGGAATGAAGAGGGAGAGAGAAGAGAAGAAGAAAGAGAATAGAGTAGAGTAGAGGGAAGAAACGAGAGAGCAGGAGAGAGGTGAGGAGATGGGAGAGAGGAGGGATAAAAGAGTACAGATCGAGGAAATAGAGGAGAAAGAGGAGAGAGGAGAGAATATAGACGAAAGAGAAGAGAGAAGAAATAGAAGAGAGAGAGGGGAGAGAGACGAGAGATGAAAGATCAGAGAGATGAGAGAGGTAAGAGAGTAGAGAGAGGAGAAAGTAGTGAGGAGAAAGAATAGGATAAAGATGAGAGCGCAGAGAGGAGAGATGAGAGATGAGAGACTAGAGATGAGAGAGCAGACAGGAGAGGCTGGGTCTGGAGTCTGGATAATGGCAGCAGTCAGTTTCTGCAAACAGGGAAAGCAAGATATGGTGTTTGAAAGGTTTTGTAGAGGATTTGGAGACGATTTGGAAGATGAGATTCAAGACATGGGATTTCCGCTGATGGATTACAGGGAATGGAATTCTGGCGATGGGATTGCTTCCCCTTTCTCCTCCGGAGGAGGAATTCCACTCGTTTAGTAATAGCGTCAGCGGCCTGCAGCTAAAGAGGGCTGCAAAGTCAAAGGACAATTCAATGCAGCACAGCGCTTCAAACGATTATATTAATTGCAGTTTGCTTCAAATTTGCTCAACACAGCAGTTCAAACTCTAAAAAATATGCAATACACAGACCGAAACACAACTATCCAGATGATGTCTGTTGCTTTGGGCAGAGCAGCTCCTCGGCGGTAAACGCGTCCGACTCTCAAACCACGATCCCGGGTTCGATTCCCGGCAGCCACATTCATTTAGGGCTTGTGCACGAATATTGGCCAGGTGGGCTTCGATCCCTTCTTGTTCTCTTTTCTTGAATATTGTCGCTGTTTTCCTTGGAGGTCTGTTGTCAAATTAACAAACCAAATCCATTCACCCCATCACAACCTGCACACGCAGTTGAGGATCTCTACCCTGATGAGAGACAGAGGCCCTCCGAGGCTGAGGTAGAGGGTGCGATTCGAGACCTACTGAAGCACGCTTCAGAGAGAGAAGCCGCCGAGGTGAAGCGCCGCCGAACAGTAGGACCTCCGGCTGGGCACCAACAGCCAGATGCGGCTCGGCATCAGCAGGCAACGGCGTCGAAGAATAATTAATTCCAGTAGCGACGATGATTAGAAGACTGACAGATTTTAAAAACCATGCTTTTGCTTCGTTTCTCGCTAGTTTTTACATGTATTTCTGCTTAGTAACGACTTGTTGGGCGACAGGTTTAAATTTTACTGTAGCTGTAGTGTATTTCGAGTAAGTTTAGTAACTATTTCAATAACTTTTAATCTGCGTTTTATTCTTATTTCCGATCATTAAAAATTTTGCTATTTTCCTTTCCTGGTAATAAGTACGTTTGCTCGTAAACATTTATACTCAGTATACTGTATATACCGTAAAATATTTTCTGTTGGCCAGAAGTGGTTAACCTTTGCAGCAAATAATTGAAATAAAAATAAATAAGTAAATTTCAGCAACCAACCCTAAACACCGTACTAGGGTAGAAAATATTTCTAGACATCAATTTCCCGAGTCATTTTCTAATTGGACCTATAAATCCTGAATGCAAATGTGCGGTATTGTATAGAAACAAAAAAGTTTCATTTTCTACTAATAGTAGAATAGAAGACAAATTTCCCAGTACTAAAATAGTCCCGCGTCAGTAGCAAACGGACGTCATTTCGACTATAAAACTTTGTACATAATGCGTACCAGAGGACTCTGATTTCAGGACGTCATTCGGACCATTTTTTTGACACCGGGGATCATGCGATTCACAGCCATGAGTGCTAAACCCCAAGGCGCAGAGAGTGTACATGATTGACGATCAGGAAAGTCAGGGCTGCTGTACACCCTGTGTGAGCGTGTGTGTGAGTGCGTGCCTGCGTACAGTATTGGTGCGCTTGTCTGTGCTCAGGACTCAGCGAATGAGCAGGATTGCCGTCAGCACTGGCTGTGGGACCATGTTGCCGAGGGCATTGCGCCAGGTCGCCCCACAGCTCTTCTGCCATTGTTATCATTATTTATTTATATTTACCCTTCACTCAGCTTATATATAAAAGAGAACGGATGACTCAAATTCACTAAAGTTTAATTGGGAGAGCTGTTTGTATGTCGATCAGATTTTTATTCAATATATTGTTAGACTTCAGTGACTATATATATTCATTAATGTTTGCTTATGCTGCAGTCTATCCATGAGACGCATTAAGTTAAGTTCAGATTAGAACTCATACAGTAAGCTTCAGGATTATTTATTCAAATCAAAGCAGGAAAAGCACTTGGGGAAATTACAGTCACATTGCTAATCCGGATAATCAACATATTGGTTCAGGTTGATGGGAATAGTAGTTAACTAAGTAAATAAAATATTAATCAATATTTAGCAGTCATGTCTCATACGGATCTGTGAATGAATTATTGATATATGAATTTGAATATGTTTCCAGGTGTTTCAGATCAATTAATTTTCTGACAGACCTTGTTGACTTTCTTTCTCTTAGCCTCGACGCACTCTTCGTATCGGAGAGACAGTTGGACAGTGAAATAGGTCAATAATAGGCCACAAACAGATGCCACCAAGGTCCTACAATGCAGTGGATCGTTGATGTAGTTGTAGATCTAATATGTTCTAGATCGCGGATCCCTTTACTCTCTAGATAGCGGCCCATGGACAGCTGAAGTAGAAGGCGGCTACACTCAAACATTTGGTCCCGATTTTTCTACGCCAATCCCTTCATTTGGAGCCAAATAGCTCCCGTTATCTCAAAAAATCGACCACCAATTAGAATTGGGGATCTCTATGGGGAGAAATGGGGATTTCATGTGATCGGAAGCTTCCGAAACGTCTCGAAACGTCGAGTTATCCCTCCACTTCGTCGAGGTAGAAATCATCTGTCTATAATGTGTCTCCATCAAGGCGAGTAACACAATGAGAGCTTGGGTAGGAGGATAACAGACACATTGTTAAAAGATAACTATCGCTACAATTCTTCATACAAACAAAGAGCGTTTATCGTGGTCATCCCGTCATTTAAACATTTGAAGCTCCAAATTAAAGGATTGACATAGAGGAACCGTGACCCAATGCTTCAGGCTCCATTCTAGAGCTTTTGGTTCACATGAATCATAATTTATCCCATTTCTCCCCATAGAGATCCCCAAATGCTAAAGTGGTCGGTTTTAGGCACAACGGGAGCTACTTGGCTCCAAATAAAGGGATTGGCGTAGACGTAGAGAAACCGGAGTAGGAATGTTTCGGGCTCCATTTTGACTCTAAGTTCACATTCCCTTTCTCATGAGAAAGCGTAGTGCTGAATTTGTGTCATGGACATGTGCTCGAGAAAATTCAGCTCATTTCTAAGAAAATCGAATTTTCAGCATCCTTCTACTTACAGTTGTCCATGTGGCGACTATTCTCTTTTAATGCTTGTGTGACAATGAGCCGCTGCCACAGGACAACACTCGTCCATAGAAAACACAGCCAATCAAGTTGATTTTACAATGTTTCAAATCAGGTATTACGGTTGGTTACTGCGCTTCGGTGCTGACTTTTTTAATGGGATTATCCACTTGATTGGCTCGTATAAGCATTTCTAGCGCACCAATTTCACCGGGGTGGCAAAATTAGGTTTGTTGCGCAGCCTTGAGTTCGAGCTTCTACACCCGGAAAAGTTGGAATTGCAACTCACTGTAAAGCAGTAGAGGCTTGAAAATTTCGACTATAAACAGCAGCGCAGATACGTCGCCAATTAGGAAGACAAAAATGAAGCAGGATGTCACGGCCAGATTGAAGCCGATAATGTAGGCCACCAGGCGCTGGTGGTTGGCGGGACTAACGCGGCGACTCTGAAATCGGTTAGTTTCATTTTATAATAATAATATTGCAACGATTCAAAGGTCGTAGCAACTGAATGCTGACCAATTCGAGCTATAAATTTTGTGTTTTGTCTCAAGCCTCAGGTTTCACTAACTGAATTTGTTTCATCAAACGATTTGCCAGCCAGATGCACCTAACGATAAGCTGTGTAAATCCCAAGTTCGGACGTTTAATTGAGCTGTCTTGGGGATGCTTGCTAGTTGAGGAATGCTTGCTATCTGGGGATGCTTGCTACCAGTATCTGCGGGATACTTGCTATCTGGGGTTGCTGACTCTTGGATGGGGGGTGCTTGCTATCTGGGGGATGCTTGCTGTCTCGGGGATGCCTGCTATTTGGGGCTTGCTATCTGGGAGGTGCTTGCTATCTGCGGGATGCTTGCTATCTGGGGGATGCTTGCTAGATCGGAACCCAACCATTCAATGGATGGAGCCATCCTAGCGGCGGGCATTATCACTGAAGACTTAATCGCTCG